>CM046450.1:23538391-23693391 GCA_025506515.1 Flaveria trinervia | reverse complement strand
TCGAACGTTGTAGCTGTTGGGTATCAAATCGAACGAATTGAACCTATAAATTAGAGGGCTTTTACTCTAATTGGGTTTCCTGAACTCCTTGAACTTTCAATTGCACGAAACATTTGCATACACAACGAATTCGAATTCAAGAACAGTCACAAGCTTCGACTGCACCTAAACCTGCAATTCGAACAAAATCATGTAAATTATTAACATAATTAGATTCGTTTAAACGTGGGGAGAAAAAGCCCCATGATTAATTCGACTGTTAACATCGAATCGATCTTCGATTTTGGATTGGAACAAGTTAGGGTTTATGGTATTTGGGAGAAATTTTGAGTTGGTGTATTTAATATTTCAAAATCAAAGTTAACCATGGCCAAGGCCCTGGTTAACCGGTAAAGCACATGACACATGAACTTGAGGTCCCGGGTTCGAACCCGGGCCCCCTCAAGTTAATTGTTTTAAGCCTTTTGGTTGTTTTTTTTATTAAGGAAGGACTTAACGAATATAAAAATAACATTTATAAACTTTAAATATTTCTAAGCACCTAAATATCTTTTTTTCTTTTTTGTAAATTTATTTTATTTCTTATAAAACATTTTAGCATTTTTTTTATAAAAACTATAACTAAGTATGGTTATAAAAATGATTTTACATAATAATTTAAATTGTTAAGTTATTATTGGAATTTATGTTTTTTTAATTTAGATTTATCATGATAATTATGGTGTTAAAATATAAGTTATCGTATACAAGTTATTAACAATGGATTAAATTTCTTTAATTTTATAAAATGGTACTTCTTTATTTAACAAAATATAAATAAGAGTTCATTAAATTTATTTATAAAAACTCTCAAATCCTAATACCTTAGTTTACGTGAAATCGTTGACTTTATTATTGAACTTAAATCTTGTAAATGTATATCTAGGTGCCTTGCAACTATTTGCGTTGGGTCAACGACTATTAAATCTTATTAATCATCAAATATATACGTATTCGACCAAGTGAGTATTTCTATACCTCTTTTTCATATTTTCACACTTTGGGGTGAAACATGTTATCTTATAATTATTGCACTTGTAAAATGTTTGATTCTTATAAACTTATGGCAATTCACTTGTATGTTGTGGTTAGTTGATCTTAGTAATTACCATGTAATGTCGTTTATATGTACAATCATTAACTATGGCTAGCCCGGCGACGTCATAGATCTATGGGCCTGACAAGCCTGCTTGGTTAATCGAAGTACACTTAGCTAATCGTATATACTTGTAAACATTTGAAACTTGTAAAAACTGTCAAGGTTTGATTGTGCATTCTGTCTTACATCCCTAGTTACTTTGTTCTCTAACTTATAACATGAATTGCCATCTTTTATATACTTATGTATGAAAACTATGGAAATCTTACAGAGTTTCAAAGTTAACCTTTTATTTTTAACATGTTTCAGGTTTTGCTACTTGTGGATTCTCTTTGTGCTCATATAAGACTTGGACCTAGTTTAACTTAATATGTTATTTTTTTGTTTGAGGCTTTTGTATTGTATGGATTTATTTGTCTTGTAATGTTCAATGAATAATGATACTTAATATTATTACAACTTAATTAGTTCCATGTGCTATGAACAATCGTTTCACATTCGTTCGCCTCGATGATTCCGCCGTCGGTTGGGGTGTGACAAATACATTCAATCACAAAGTGTTTAACATAAAGAAACATAGATATACTAACCACCTTAATTGGTAGAAACTCTCCACCTGAAAGCAATCACACGAACTTAGCCACGCATTGTCATCATTAAATCTTCGATCTTTGCTTGATGATGATCAATGATGATTGTTGTGATGATTTAGGAAGCTTGGAATACTCAAAATATACCTTCAAAGCCCTTGAATTCGTCTAGAAAAAGTTGGATTCGAATTGGAGTTGTTGATCTTTTAATATCTTGAAATTCCATGAAAAGAGGGATTAGTTGGAACACCGACGTATGATACACCGGCCCTCGGCATATCATACGCCCAACTCCCTGGAACTTTTTGCCAATACGCCCCTTCATACGCCCATTCATACGCCAGCCGGCGTATGATACGCCCATACCCGGTGTATCATACGCCAGTTTAGGGGTTCTGGCCATTTTTTTGCATAGTTTTTGTTATTTGCACTTTGACCCCCTATACTTCCTTCTATGGCTTCTTTTCTTTCTGAATGTGCATCTTTTAGCTTCAATTCCTACACACCAAAACAACTCAAGTAACTACGTTTCACATTAACCATGACGTAAAATCACGCAACTAAATCAATTAATCCTTGAACTATTATCACGCGATCAATTGATAGGCATCTGTTGTGAACACTTGGTCTATTTGATCTTGTTCGATGTGGTTGTTGGTTATCCGTTGTGGATCTGTGTATCGGCTAGAGGTGGAAAAATAGGCAAGTTGGATTGGGTTGGTAGTTAGGTTAGGATGGATTTGGGTCAGGATAGGTTTGAGTTAAAATAGGCCATTTAAAAAAAGGTCAGGATGGGTTTGGACCCGTATGGGTTTGAATCAGGGTTTGAATCAGGATGGGTTTAGATTAGGATGAATAATTATAAAAAAAAAGTCAATACTATTTACTAGTTTTCTACAATCAAACAACACAATAGACAGATGCATATACAAGCTCAAAGAGATATATGACTTCTTTTATAAGGGTGGGTCGGTACATTCAAAAAATCGACGTTGATGATGCGATGGTGAAATAGAGGCCCGGCCGTAGGTGTGGTGGTGGTGAGAAATGAAACTCAACGAAGGTGGAGACTGATGCGGAGCTCGACTGTAGGTACAATGATGGTGCGGTGGTGGCGAACGATGAAACTTGACGGAGGTGGGACTCTGTAGGTGCGGTGGTGACGCGGTGTAGCAGTGGTGACGCGGTGGACCGGTGGTGCCTTGTGCGACGGAGGCGGTCAATTTGAGTGAAAGAAAAAGTGACTTATTGTGACTGCTAGATCTAATTTTGAAAACCCATCTTAACCTATGTTTCTTTTTTTTCAAAAAAGTTTTTAACCAATCTTGACCCCTTGTGTTTTTTATTTAATCCATTCTAACTTATTTTATTTTTAAAACACCCATTATGACCCAAAATCACACACTTGGACTTCTTTTGCCTCATCTAGTTTCCGTTGTGCATTGTGATCATCCGCTGTAGACTTTGTTCATCAGCTAAGAATTGTGTTCATCTACTGTGAATTTTGTTTATCAGCTATGTATCACAATGTGTCCGTTGTAACACTTGGATATTTCTTGATTGACTTAATCGCACTACAAGAAAATTAAGTTAATGCAACTCCAATAAAATGTTACATTAGCCTTTAAAAAGGTTGCATTAGGCCTAATGCAATATTTTTATGATCTAATACAACTTTTTTATAAAGTGTTAAGCATTTGATATTTAAATGCAACTTTTACATATTGCAACCTTTTTTGCAACTTTTTCATTTTTAAATGCAACATTATTAATGCTCAAATGTAGCTTTTATTTTTAGTTTAGTTACCAAAATGCAACTTTTTCTACACTTGAATGCAACTTTTTCTATGTTAAATGTAACCTTTTTCAAAATTTGATACAACCATTATTTTCTTTCTAATAGAAAATTAGCAACCTTTTATATAATTAATAAAACATTTTTACAATTCTACTTACAGAATATAAAACAATTATTAGTTTATTACACATATATACAGCTTTATAACATAAATTTCAATTGTTTTCGATAAATATACGTTCAATCGCAATTACACCAAAACAATAATAATATGGATACCATTGATAGTCAATGATGTACTTTAACATACTTTAACCAATGATTAATCAGTCTACCCTATGGCTTAAGATAAATCTTCTCAAACGATCATTATCAAAATAACTTTTAAAAAACTCATGACACAATACAAATAAGCTTTATTAAATCATCTCGATTCTCTTCGGTAATAAGCATTCATATCTGGTATCCCAAGCCTCATTGACCCATTCTCAAAACTTCACACTGCTGATCATAAACGTTATGTATACTTACCACTCCAGACTTTATCACCTCCGCCATCACATATCTATACTTTACCTACATTACTCAACAAAGAGAAAACCATTAGCAAAAGTTAAATGAGGACTCTAATCTCATTCGATAAAAACACAAAAGTTTCACCCAACTAACATAGCAACATTACAAAGATATAAGTAAACATACGACAGAATATCACCTCAAATGATCCATGAAAATAACATTCGATGTACCGTACGCAATAGAATAAAGGAAGGCCTGATGTAACTTTCGGCTTGAGGCAACCCCATTCACACATAGCCACCGTGTATTGTCGTAGCTTAAGCCACCCAGGCCTAGGCTATGTTGTAACTGCAATAAACATCAAGGCTCCCTATTTAGTTTTTATACCCATTATTTTGAGGACTAACAAACCTGTATACATGTTACTGAAGGGCAAAAATCAATATTTAACACTTCAATGCTCTAGTGTTAGCATCATACGTGGGCACACTTTATTGTTGTTCTCCTTAGAGTAATTTTTATTCTACTTACAAATGTTAAATGGAACTAGAAATTGTTACTTATCAATCATTCATCTGTACAATTTTAAGTTTATTGATACTAATAATTCATTTTCGTGTTTATCTATTATATCATATTTTTAAAATTTTAATCTAACTATTAACTAACAAGAATACTTGTGTGTTGCGGCAAGCTATTGTAGTTTAATCAATATGTTTGCAGTATCAGGATGCATGATTTTCAAAATTATTTAACAACTACCTAGAATTACAAACAATTGTATTAGACAGAATAAAAAAAACATCAAAGAAAGAGAAACACCAATGTTTCTAGTGAAGACAGAGGAAGCCAATTAACAAGTCAAACCAACTAAACGAAAAAGGAGTATGGTTGTCAAAGTACTAACCAAGATGATACAATACTACCTATGCACATATATTCATATAACTTATGATTAACAATAAATTTAATGAGGTGAAATAAAGCAGAAGAGAAAATAGACAAAATAGAATGTTATGATTAATTTACTCCATCTAAAAGAGATTATTTTTGATACACACATCATAGCTGACAAAAACAAAAGACAGCATCCTAAAAATTAGTGGTTGAAAGGAGAATTACAAATAACCTCAACCTAGCCATTTAATTAATTAGCTCAATGGTTAAAAGGTGAATCAAAATTTTGCATATGATTAAACACAACCTGTCTGAAATTGCAGAATTCATGCCTTTGCAATCCATAGCTTGTTGATGTCTTTAAAGGCTTTGGGTGCTTGCATGACGTCTAATAGAATTAGTGGTTACCACGTCCAAAAAAAGGAATAGTAGGCTCAAACACAAGGACAGAGAAGTCAAATAGGGTTATTGTTGGTCAGATTGGCTTAATGATCCTCATGTAGGGTGTTTGATGCTTAATTAAGGTTAGTTAGAGTTCATTTTCTTTAAATGGGGTCAATGATTATAATTTTAGTGTAAATGATAATAAGTTAACGTTAATAATGGTTGCTTAGGGTCATTATCGGCCAATTACATGTAGTAGCATTAGACCCGCGCTTCGTTGCGGTTAGATTTGAAACGTATAAAATATCGTCATAATTATAGTTTTTGGGATTATCATGATTTTGGTGAGTTCAACTATATGCACTCAGATTGTCGCTACAAATGTTTTGATGATTCATTATTATATGTCATGATACAATTATCGAACATTAAATTATTAGAGATACAATGACACGACAGATACACGATATTATATTGTAACTTAAAATCGTTACATTTTCACAAAAATGTTGCAACATATTATTGAAAAATGCAACCTTTCTAACAAATGTTGCGTAGGGCTGCAAACGAACCGAACGAACACGAACAATGTCTTGTTCGTGTTCGTTCGTTAAGAAATAAACTTGTTCATGCACTGTTCACAAACACTTACCGAACGAGATTTTCTTGTTTGTGTTCGTTCATTAGAAAATGAATATGTTCATGAACTGTTCATGAACACTTACCGAACACAAATGAACACAAGCAAAAGCAAACGAACACAAACAACTTTTCATGAACATGACGAACACAAAAAACTCATAAACACAAATGAATACAAATTATTATAGATTTATTTTAGAATAAAATTTATATTTTTTATTACAAACATTACACAAAATCAATAAAAATAAATAAGTAGTTAATATAAACGAACACCTTAATGAAGATAAACAACACATAAATGAACGAACGCGACTTGTGTTTATGTTCATTTGTTTAACTAAATGAACGAGATTTTCTTGTTCATGTTCTTTCATTTACTAAACGAACAAACATAAATGAACTTCCCGCCGAATGGTTCACGAACTGTTCGTTGAACGTTCAGTTCGTTTGCAACCCTAATGTTGCGGGTGTCAATAATACTTGCAACCTTTTAAAGAAAAATTTACAATGTTTATTAAAATTAGCAACTTTTAGATAAAAAGGTTGCAATTTCAATACAAATATCCAACTTTTTATAGAAAAGGTTGCATAAAATATGTTAATACAACCTTTATGCTCAATGAAGTTGCAATAGAATTAAATGCAACTTAACAAAAAGATATTGGGATCTAAAAAGTTGCATTAGCCTCATTTTTTAGTAGTGTCGGTCCGTTGTATTATTGTTCATCTGATGTGATAACTTCTTCATATGTTGTCAACACTTGTGCAAAATTTCTTTCAATTTACAAATCATGTAAAAGAGATATACATGATAATTAGTGTTATGCTTGGAAAAAATATTGTTTAAATGTTAGTATATAATTATTTAAATGTTAAAACATGTTTGTTTGATTAAGCTAGATATTATCCTTTAATTTTTTTTGTAGTCTAACAAAATAAAAATATGTCACTTCTAAAATTGTAAGACTGATTTTTTTAGGGGTCTGTTATAGCAACACCTCTTATTATATCTGGACGCTCTCCTTACGGCCCGTAAGGGCTCTTAAGGGTCGTAAGGCCTGCTAAATATCTTATCAATCATTCAATTACTTTACGGGTCGTGAAGCCTTTCACGGCCACATTTTTCACGACCCATAACAGGTTTTACGAGCCGTTAGAATTTTTGTTAAAGACTCGTTTAGTATTTCACGGGTCGTAATGTTTGTCGAATTTTATTTATTTTTTTGGCGCGATGTAATATTCATCGATTACGGTGTAATTTTGTATTTATTACATTTATAGACGCGATGTAATATTCCTCAATTACTGTGTAATTTTGTATTTATTACATTATTTGATACGATGTAATATTCTCGATAATTATTTGAGGTGACGTAATATTCTTTGTAAAACACTATATAAATCGTCAGATTTTAATTCATTTCATACCGGTAAATTTCATATTTGTATACATTTTATTAATGATGTCAATTTGGGATAGCAATTATTTATTTGGTTCCAATTCTAACTATTACCCCGTCGAGGGTTATAATTATTACGGGGACGAGGGTGGTAACTTTGGTGAGGTGATAATGTTGGAAGTTTCGGCGGTAACTACGGTGGTGATGATGGCGGCAACGACGGTGATGACTGCGACAATGGAGGTGATAGTAGCGGAGATGAGTATTGTGATGGTTCTGAAAAAAAGGGTTATACGACACGAATCAGGTTATTATGCAATTCATATGTTTTTTATGTTAGTTGATATTAAATAATTATTAAGTTTTGTTATTTGATAATAACTAATTATATTATTTAAAATTATTATGTTTTTTCATCTCGTGAATAATTGGTTGACTGGGTTAGTAATATAAGTCGTGAAAATGGATATGTTATTGTTACGAAAAAGGTAAAAAAACATAAGTGGGTCGGTAGTTAAAATAGGGTTAAAATGTGATCGTCATGGAATATATAAAGGAGCATCCACTCTTAGAAACACCGGTACCAAAACAATAAATTATTAGTTTTAATTACCGCGAAAATACCAAATAAAAAAAGATGGGTGGATCCTAGTTGTTGTAGATGATTCTCATAATCATGAAGTCGATGAACACCTCAAGGGGCATGCATACGCAATGAAGCTCACTGAAAAAGAGATTTGTATGGTAAAGCAACTTACAGAGCAAAATATTGATCCACGAAACATTTTAGGCACACTAAGGGAGCAAAATTCGAAAATCGTGTCAGCCTTAAGAACGATATATAATGCTCGCATGAAAATAAAAAATTCTAGCAGAATCGGCGAAACTCCGATGCAGGTGTTTTTTACTATACTACAACAAAATAAATATATTTACACCCCTCACATACATGAAGCCACAAATACCATAGACGGGGTTTTATTATTTACACCCCTCACACATTTCACGGCTCGTGAAGAAACCAAAAAAAGTAAAAAAAATTAATTTTCCAACTATAAATTATAACACCCGGCTATCTTTAAACAAGAAAGAAGAATAAAGTGAAGAAAAATAAAAAAGGAATAAAACCCAAGTCTAGGGGTAAAAAGTGTTCAAAAGAACAAAATATTTGAAAAGTGGGTGTAAAAGGTGGTATGGCCGCCCATATGTCACATACATCACTGATTATCGGGTTTTAGAGAGAGAGAAAGAGTAGCTGAGAGCAACAAATTCTTGGTTTTGAAGGAAGAACTAGAAAGAATTCGAATTCGAGGTAAGAATTCATGTTTTTATGATGTTCTTAACCGGTATTATCCTCGGGTTTATGCTTATGTGTGTTTATATGTGTTCGGGTATGTTTTTTGTGGGTCTCTAGGCAGTTGAATTCAATTGCAAACGAGTTTGGAGGAAGCCATACTCAAGAGCTGTAAAGGTGAGTTCTAGGACCCCTCTTTTACCTGTTTTAACTGATTTTGGGGCTGGAAATGCATGAATGTATGTTTTCATTAAATGGGTTTCAGACCCGTATTTTTTGTAACACCCGAATATTTATTATTTTGAAGCCGGTAAAGAAAGAAAAGAAAATAAAGTTCAAAGTCGAAGGACCAAACTCGCCAACGAAGAAAAGTTGGGGAATGTGGTGATATTAGTAGGGAGAGGGCAGCCCACTATCCCCACACACCCCACATTTCAGACTTCATAGAGAGAAGAAGAGAGAAAGGAGAAGATAAGAGAAAAAAAGAGTGGTTCGGGTGATTCGGGTGGCCAAGCTCGTTATGTAGCAAGCCAAATCGAAGCCCTTAACGTTGTGCTCGTTTGTGTGAGTTCTAGGACCCCACTTTTACTTGTTTTCAACCGATTTTGGGGCTGGAAAACATAAAAACCTGTTTTTGTATGTGTATGTGTTTGACCCATTTGGGTGTGATGTGTGTGACGCGTTTCGTGTATGTTTCCGGGCTTGTGTGTGCTTGTATGGTGTTATGGTATGCATTCCTAAAGTCCAGGAGGGTTAATTTAGGCTTAAAATGGGTTTAGATGAGTTTGGAGGCCGAAAACCTCGGCTGCAGTCGGGATGAACTCCATTCTGCATCAGTTAGGGCTAGGCGACCGAATGGAGGCCATAAGGCCGATTGAGGGGCGATTGAGGATCATTCACACGATTGGGATTCATTCGTACGATTGAGGATTCAATCGCACGACTAAGGTTTCAATCGCATGACTGGGAGTCCAATCGCATGGGGAGTCATGCGACTGAGGGTTCAATCGCATAAGTGCTTTGTCGCATGAGTTCATTGGCATTAGATCAGTCGCATAGGTGCCCATTTTGCATTTGTTCTATCCGCATGAGGTTCATACGCACGACTGGATGTCCATTCGCCTAAATGTTCATCCGCTTGAGTTCAATCGCATGATGTTCAGTCGCATGGAGGCCATGTGACTGGAGGGTGTCCATACGCACGATTAGGGCTGTTGCACCAAAGAAAGTGTAGTTAGACTTCCGGCTTTCGGGGGAAAGTGCAGATGTAAGTCTTGACGTAAAGGTTTCCCGTAAGAGCATGTAAGATAGCAGATATGGCCTTAGAAGCGTGTAGGGCATAGAGATGATGAGGTTGCATGTTATGTATGTATGATGCTGCCCTGTATGATGTGATGTTGATGCATGTTAATGTTCCTTAGTATGATGTATAATATCTTTCCTATGGCTTTACTTATTATGAGGAATGAACGAAGTATTATGTAACGTAAAGTGAAAGATAATGAAAGAGGAACATGATGATGAATGCATGCATTAATGAACGAATGAAAGAAGTCTTGCAAGCATTGGATATCAGGGTCCTTCTTTGTGATTTGACCAAACGTGTAGTGCCTCTACCGCTTACCCCTAGTACTGTGGCATACGTTTAGCTGTTCATTTATTGACTTCGGCCCAGTAGCTAAGACTGATGGTTACTCCTAGTACCGTGGCATACGTTTAGCTGTTCATTTATTGACTTCGGCCCGGTAGCTAAGACTAACCAGGCGTAGCACATGGTATTGGTACGGTTGATGTCCGATGCGCAAGTAAAGTTATATAGAACGAATGAACGAATGAATGAATGAAGAAGATAATAAATATATTATCTATGCGTACGTATGATGTGTGATCATGTAAAAGTAACGCATGGTTTTATATGAAAGTAAAGTATGTTTTATAATAAAACTATAACTCAATCAGCAACGCTGACTTTCTATATGTTTTCCAGTTGGCAGGAAATGATTGCTGAGGATGGCACGTGAAGCTACTCAGCTCCTATTGGGATGGCATTCTTTTGATTGATGTTTTTGCATTGTAATGCGAACAAACTATTTTAATGAATGTTGTATTAATTTGCAAAAGCATTTACATGGAAATGAAAGATTGTTTTAGTTTTCCGCTGTGATTTTATGAAATACAAATGTAATTATATGTTTTATGTGCGACGAGAACCCAGCTATAAGCGTTCCGGGAACGGGGCCTTACATGTTTGGATGCGTGTATGATGATGTTAAAATATGATGTGAGATTACGTTCATGCTTGGTGATGTATGATGATGTTTCTAAGACTTATGATGTATGATTTAAGCTTAGAACATGATGAACGGTGATGTGAAATTGAAATATGATGTTTAAGGCTCATATGTTAAGTTTTAGAATCTGCATAAGTGTTGAAAAGTTAATGCGGATGAGTAATGGGAAGAAATGCGGATGAACAGTTAATGCGGATGAGTATTAACTGCTAAGTAAGTTAATGTGGATGAATAGTTAATGCGAATGAGGTCAATACGGATGAGCATTGACTAAGTATGGAAATGCGGATGAAGTATGGAAATGCGGATGAAGTATGGAAATGCGGATGAAGTAAGTCAATGTGGATGGGGTAAGTCAGAGCGGGTGAAAGTCAATGCGGATGAAAGTCAATGCGGATGAACATTGATTAAGTCTGAGAAATGCGGATGAATATTGACTAAGTAAGGGAAATGCGGATGAGTAAGGCCAATGCGGATGAACAAATGCGGATGAAGTAAGACCAATGCAGATGAACTATAGCAAATGCGGATGAACTATAGGAAATACGGATGAACACTTAGACTTTTTCTGAGTTCTGAGGAAAAGACGAATGTAGGCTTTGACTTGAGATGTTCCCGGGGATTCATGTAGGTTGACTTTTGAGGTCATAGATGGTTTGATGGGCATGTAGTGATGTGTGATTGATGCATATGCATGATGTTGATGTATGATGTTGTATGATTATACATGATGTATGTTATGAATATATGACGATGCCCTGTATGATGATGATGACTGAATGTTATGTTCCTTGTGATGTATGTTTATCTTTCTGTGGCTTTACGCATTATGTTAATGAATGAACCGAAAGTATTATGTAACGTAAAGTGAAAGATAATGAAAGAGGAACATGATGAATGAATGCATGCATTAATGAACGAATGAATGTAAGAAGGCTTGCAAGCAAATGTATGGAGGTGCACACCCAATGAAGGTGTTAGCTTAACTGTATGCGGTTTAGCTACCCCGAAGGATGCACATAGGGGTCCAATCTTTGTGATTGACCATATGAATGGGATCCTTGCTGCTTGCCCTAGGTACTGGAGTCAGCTTCGTGCACAATGTTCGAGGTCTATGAAAGACCTCAGGCCCAGTTACCCGCTTCGTGCATAATGTTCGGGGTATAGCATATGGCATTGATTTGGAAAGAAAGAGAAAAGATAAATGGTGCATGTACTTGCCCTAGGTACTGGAGTCAGCTTCGTGCACAGTGTTCGAGGTCTATGAAAGACCTCAGGCCCAGTTACCCGTTTCGTGCACAATGTTCGGGGTAATGTACATGTCACTGGAAGTAATGAATGAAGGATGAAGATAATATGATATTATCTGTATATACGTATGATGTATGATCGCATGAAAGTAAAGAAAGGTTTTAATGAAATTAAAGTATTGTTTTATTACAAAATTAGAACTCACTCAGCAAAGCTGACTTTTATGCATTTTCAAGTTGGCAGGTGAGCATTGCTGAGGATGGCACGGAGCAGCTACTCGGCATTTTGAATGACATTGTTTTGTTAATGTTTTTGTATTATAATGCGAACGAATAATGTTTTAAAATGAACGCTTGTATTAACTTGCAAAAGCATTTGTAATGAAATGAAAAGTTATTTTTATGTTTCCGCTGCAATGTTTTATGAATGATCAAATGTAAAGAGTATGTTTTATGTGCTATGAGTTACCAGCTGTAAGCGTCCCGGGAACTGGGCCTTACAAGTTGGTATCAGAGCCAAAGTTTAAGTGAAATGGGTAAATTTTAAAACTAAACCTTAACTTCAACTGAGAATGGGACGGAAAGGGAAGGGATGCCAATCTGAGTAGCTGTGTGCCATCAGGTATTTTTGTAAAGTTAAACGGTATTATGTGTGTATGTTATGTGGTTATGTGTTGCTGTTAGGATTAGATACTGATGTAGTCAGGATAGGTAATGCTTGGGGTATGAAGAGTAAAGTAAGTGGCTAATCATAACTGGCCACTGTAATTGGGGACTTACTATACTTGACATAAACAGGGTTGTTTCCTTGAATGACCGTGTTGGTGTTTGAATCTTTCAGCGTGTGTCTGTGAGGATGGCCGGTGGTAGATCATCTAAAGCTTCGCGTAGTGGTGGACGTGGTGCTGAACCACGGGTTACGAGAGGAAGGCCTAGGGCCAAAAAGGTGGTTCATGAAGAACCAGAAACCCCTCATCCGGAGGGCGGAGATGAGAGTGCTAACCTGAGAGCCTCAGTGAAGGAGGTGGTTACGGAGGAAGTGCATCAAGTCATGCAGACGATCCTACCGTCTGTGGTGACCGAAGTGATAAAGGCTGTTAGAGAGGGGAGAGAAGGGGAAGGAGTAGACCTACGGGCGAAAGAAGATAGCCCGAGACTAAGACGGTTCTGTCTGATGACGAAGACGAAGAGGGAAAAGAAGAGCCTGTGCAAGAGGCGGCACGAGACTGTAACAACGGGGTGTTTATGATATGCAAGCCCCCTACTTTTGATGGTAACAGCACTGCGGCTGCTGCTCACCGGTGGGTGAGGGAAATGGAGGCGGTACTTGATATCAGCGAGTGCCGAGAGGACCAGAAGGTGAAGTTCGCTACCCACTATTTTGTGGACTCGGCTCTATGTTGTTGGGATAATATTATCCAAGCTAAGGGCAACAGGGCCATTTGGAGAATGAGATGGTCCGAACTAAAAATGTTGGTCATTGAGGAGTTTTGTCCTTACCGGGAAATGGACAAGGTTGAGAGGGAGTTTTTGCAATTAGAGGCGGGAACGATGCCACACTAAGAGTACACCACAAAGTTCAATGAAATGGCACGTCTGGTGCCGGATCAAGTGACGCCTCTGTCACGGAAGATTAAAAGGTACATCCACGGTTTGCCAGCACACGTTCGCAGGCACATGATCGTCGGCCGACCGAGCACGTTTAGGTCAGCGGTGGATTTAGCAGGGAGATTGTTTGATGAGAGGACTGTAGTGGTGGTGGCTGAAGGTAGTCGGAAGGGTGGAGGCGATAGAAACTAGAATGGGAAGAGGTTTGGTCGGGGTGGTGCCTCGACGAGTAACAAGAAGGCACGAGTGGATGACCGTCGTGTGGTCACATCAAGTGCGGGGTTGAAAAAGTGTGGCAAGTGTGGGAAAGAGCACGGTGGCGAGTGTAGATGGGGGTTGAATGTTTGTTTCAAGTGTGGGAAGCCTGGTCATATGGCTAGAGACTGTGGAGGTATGAAGTGTTTCAACTGCGAGAAGAGTGGTCATATGAGTAGAGATTGTAAGAAGCCAAGAGCTGAGGGTTCTGGGGTGAAGAAAACTAGAGGTGAAGGACCAACAGCAAGCGCCAGGGCATTCACGATGACACATGAGGAAGCTAGGACGGACCCTGATGTCGTGTCCGGTACATTTCTAGTGAACCAAACTTTAGCTTATGTGTTATTTGATTTGGGTGCCAGTAATAGTTATTTTTCTGCTGCTTTCTGTGCTAAGTTGCCTTTTAGTAGTAGACGTGTTGATGCGCCCTTCGATGTAGAAACTGCCATAGGTAAGTTTACCAGGATCTCTGAGATGATAGAGAACTGTGATGTGGAGCTAGAAGGTCATAAGTATCCTGTTAGACCGTTTGTGATGACCTTAGGTGGTTTTGATTTGGTTCTTGGGATGGATTGGTTGGCGGACTCCAAGGAAAACATTTTGTGTCAAAAAAAGATGATTCGTTTGACAGTGCTTGACGGGAGTTTGGTAACTGTTTATGGGGATTGGGTTACTACGATCCCGAAGGTAATCTCAATGGCGGTGGCGGGAAACTGTATGAGGCGTTGATGTAGCGCCTACTTGGCTTATGTGAAGGATGTGGATACGCCCACACCACAACTGTTTGATTTACCGGTTGTGTGTGACTTTCCGGACGTGTTCCCAGAAGACTTACCAAGAGTGCCACCTAACAAAGAGATTGAGTTTCAGATTGATCTGATATCGGGTGCCCAACCTGTTGCCAAGGCACCATATCGGTTGGCTCCGACTGAGATGAAGGAGTTGATGGAGTAGTTGCAAGAGTTGCTGGATAAGGGGTTCATCAGACCGAGTATCCTCCTTAGGGTGCTCCGGTCCTGTTCGTGAAGAAGAAAGACAGTAGTATGAGGATGTGTATTGACTACCGTGAGCTGAACAAGTTGACGGTCAAGAACCGATACCCCTTACCGAGAATCGATGATTTGTTTGATCAGCTTCAAGGTGCCAGTTGGTTCTCAAGAATAGACATTCGATCTGGCTATTATCAGCTGAAGGTGAAAGAGTAGGATGTTCCTAAAACAGCTTTTCACACGCGCTACGATCACTATAAATTTCTTGTCATGTCTTTTGGTTTGACCAATGCACCAGCTGCTTTTATGGATCTGAATAACTGTGTGTGTCGGCCTATGTTGGATAAATCAGTGATTGTGTTTATTGATGATATCCTGATTTATTCGAAGAGCGAGATTGAGCATGCCGGTCAAATTCGGGAGGTTTTTGAGACGTTGAGAAGGGAGAAATTGTATGCCAAATTCTCCAAGTGCACATTTTGGTTGCGTGAGGTTAGTTCTTGGGTCATGTGGTGAATCCTGAGGGGATCATGGTGGACCCGGCTAAGGTGGAGGCAGTGATCCAATGGAAATCTCCAAAGACGCCATCCGAGATTCGCAGTTTCTTGGGTTTGGCGGGTTACTACAGGAGATTCCTTCAAGACTTCTCCAAGATCGCTTCTCGATTAACTAAGTTGAACCGGAAGGATGTGAAGTTTGTATGGGGTCAAGCTCAAGACAAGGCATTCAAAGAATTGAAGGCAAGATTGACTCAAGCTCCTGTCCTGTCATTACCCGAAGGAAGCGAGGATTTGGTGGTCTATTCAGATGCTTCCTACTCGAGGTTGGGATGCGTGTTAATGCAGAGAGGGAAGGTTATAGCCTATGCATCCCAACAATTGAAGGTTCACGAGGTCAATTATCCCACTCATGACTTGGAGCTAGCAGTTGTGGTCTTTGCAATAAAGATTTGGAGGCACTACCTGTACGGGACGAAGTGCACCATTTTCACTAACCACAAAAGCTTGAAGTACTTCTTCGAGCTGAAGGACCTGAACATGAGACAAATAAGATGGTTGGAGCTCATAAAAGACTACGATTGCGAGATCCACTACCATCCGGGCAAAGCCAATGTGGTACCTGATGCCCTTAGCCGAAAAGAGAGGCCCGAGCCGATTCGGGTGAAAGCATATCAGCTAATCATGACCTCTGATGTGATGAAGCAAGTCAAAGAGTTTCAAGATGAGGCACTGAAAGAAGATCATCTTAACTCTGAGAGAATGAGAGGTCTAGTCGCAGAATTGGGTGAAAACACGCTTGGTGTTAGAACTCGATTTGGGAGAACGTGGGTTCCTTATTTTAGGGATCTACGGGTGAAGATTTTAGATGAAGCTCACAAGACTCGATACTTCATTCATCCAGGTGCCATGAAAATGTATCAAGACATGAAGAAAGATTATTGGTGGCCAGGTATGAAGCGTGACGTGGCGGAGTATGTGAGTAAGTGCCTTACATGTCTACAGGTGAAGGCCGAACATCGGAAGCCGTATGGGAAGATCCAACCTTTGGATATACCGGAATGGAAATGGGAGCACATCACCATGGATTTCATTACGAAGCTGCCACTTACTTCGAAAGGGTACGATGCCATATGGGTGATTGTGGACCGTCTGACGAAAAGTGCTCACTTCCTACCGATTCGGCAGACATATTCATCCGAGAAGTTGGCTGATCTGTTCATCAAGGAGATTGTAACTCGTCATGGTGTGCCGGTGTCCATTGTGTCTGATCGTGACACCCAGTTTACATCTAAATTCTAGAAGAAATTCCACGATTCCATAGGGACGAGGTTACATATTAGCACGGCTTATCATCCTCAGACTGATGGTCAGTTAGAAAGGACCATTCAGACCTTGGAGGAAATGCTTAGGTCATGTGTTATTGATTTTGGGGGAAGCTGGGATGACCACGTACCGTTAGCTGAATTCTCATACAACAACAGCTATCATGCCAGCATTGGTATGCCACCATATGAGATGCTATACGGTAGGAGATACAGAACACCCGTTTGTTGGGGTGATATTAGTCAGAAGGAATTAGGGAGCGTCGAGGTAGTCAAGGCTACGACTGAGAAGCTTGAGAAGATCAAAGCCTTCATGAAGGCAGCCTAAGATAGAGAGAAGTCGTATACCGGTAAACGACGCAGACCGATTGAGTTCCAGGTGGGTGACCGGGTTATGTTGAAGATCTCACCTTGGAAAGGTATCATTTGTTTCCGAAAGCGGGGCAAGTTGAGCTCGAGATATATAGGCCCTTTCCGAATCGTTGCTGGAGTAGGAGAGGTGGCCTATAGACTTGAGTTACCATAAGAGTTAAGTGGAATTCACTTGACATTCCATGTATCTCATCTGAGAAAGTGCTTAGCTGATGAAGACATGATTGTTCCACTGGAGGATATCGAAGTAGACGAACGACTCAAGTACGTGGAGCAGCCGGTGGCAATCATAGATCAAAAGGAAAAGAGGCTGAGAAATAAAGTGGTTCCCCTTGTGCATGTACAGTGGAAGCACAGGAAGGGATCCGAGTCAACGTGGGAAAATTGAAGAAGAAATAAAATAGCATTACCCGCGTTTGTTCGAGGAATAACAGGTTTCAAGGACTAAACCTATTTAAGGGGGGTGGACTTGTAACACCCGGCTATCTTTAGACAAGAAAGAAGAATAAAGTGAAGAAAAAGAAAGAAAAGGAATAAAACCCAAGTCTAGGGGTAAAAACTGTCCAAAAGGACAAAATGTTTAAAAAGTGGGTGTAAAAGGTGGTATGGCCGCCCATATGTCACATACATCACTGATCTTCGAGTTTTAGAGAGAGAGAGAGTAGCTGGGAGCAGTAAATTCTCGGTTTTGAAGGAAGAACTAGAAAGAATTTGAATTCGAGGTAAGAATTCATGTTTTTATGGTATTCTTAACCGGTTATATCCTCGGGTTTATGCTTATGTGTGTTTATATGCGTTCGGGTATGTTTTTAGTGGGTCTCTAGGCGGTTGAATTCAATTTGCAAACGAGTTTGGAAGAAGACATACTCAAGAGCTGCAAAGGTGAGTTCTAGGACCCCTCTTTTACCTGTTTTAACTGATTTTGGGGCTGGAAATGCATGAATGTATGTTTTCGTTAAAGTGGGTTTCGGACCCGTATGTTTGGATGCGTGTATGATGATGTTAAAATATGATGTGAGATTACGTTCATGCTTGGTGATGTATGATGATGTTTCTAAGACTTAGGATGTATGATTTAAGCTTGGAACATGATGAACGGTGATGTGAAATTGAAATATGATGTTTAAGGCTCATATGTTAAGTTTTAGAATTTACATAAGTGTTGAAAAGTTAATGCGGATGAGTAATGAGAAGAAATACGAATGAACATTGATTAAGTCTGAGAAATGCGGATAAATATTGACTAAGTAAGGGAAATGCAGATGAGTAAGGCCAATGCGGATGAAGTAAGACCAATGCGGATGAACTATAGCAAATGCAAATGAACTATAGGAAATGCGGATGAACACTTAGACTTTTTCTGACTTTCTGAGGAAAAGACGGATGTAGGCTTTGACTTGAGATGTTCCCGGGGATTCATGTAGGTTGACTTTTGAGGTCGTACAAGGTATGATAGGCATGTAGTTATGTGTGATTGATGCATATGCATGATATTGATGTATGATGTTGTATGATCATTCATGATGTATATTATGAATGTATGACGATGCCATGTATGATGATGATGACTGAATGTTTGTGTTCCTTGTGATGTATGTTTATCTTTCCGTGGCTTTACGCATTATGTTAATGAATGAACCGAAATTATTATGTAACGAAAAGTGAAACATAATGAAAGGGGAACATGAAGAATGAATGCATGAATTAATGAACAAATGAATGTAAGAAGGCTTGCGAGCAAATGTATGGAGGTGCACACCCAATGAAGGTGTTAGCTCAACGGTGTGCGGGTTAGCTACCCCGAAGGATTCACATTGGAGTCCAATCTTTGTGATTGACCATATGAATGGGATCCTTGCCGCTTGCCCTAGGTATTGGAGTCAGCTTCGTGCACAATATTCAAGGTCTATGAAAGACCTCAGGCCCAGTTACCCGCTTCGTGCACAATGTTCGGGGTATAGCATATGGCATTGATCCGGAATGAAAGAGAAAAGATAAATGGTGAATGTACTCGCCCTAGGTACTAGAGTTAGCTTCGTTTACAATGTTCGAGGTCTATGAAAGACCTCAGGCCCAGTTACCCGCTTCGTGCACAATGTTCTCGGTAATGTACATGTCACTGGAAGTAATGAATGAAGGATGGAGATAGTAATGATATTATCTGTGTATACGTATGATGTATGATCGCATGAAAATAAAGAAAGATTTTAATGAAAGTAAAGTATTGTTTTATTATAAAATTAGAACTCACTCAGCAACGCTGACTTTTATGCATTTTCCAGCTGGCAGGTGAGCATTGCTGAGGATGGCACGGACCAGCAACTCGGCATTTTAAATGGCATTCTTTTGTTAATGTTTTTGCATTATAATGCGAACGAATGATGTTTTAAAATGAACGCTTGTATTAACTTGCAAAAGCATTTGTAATGAAATGAAAAGTTATTTTTATGTTTCCGCTACAATGTTTTATGAATGATCAAATGTTGAGAGTATGTTTTATGTGCGATGAGTTACCAGCTGTAAGCGTCCCGGGAACGGGGCCTTACAAGTTGGTATTAGAGCCAAAGTTTAAGTGAAATGGGTAAATTTTGAAACTAAACCTTAACTTAAACTGATAATGGGACGGAAAGGGAAGGGATGCCAATCTGAGTAGCTACGTGCCATCAGGTATTTTCGTAAAGTTAACCGGTATTACGTGCGTATGTTATGTGGTTATGTGTTGCTGGTAGGATTAGATACAGATGTAGTCAGGATAGGTAATGCTTGGGGTATGAAGAGTAAAGTAAGTGGCTAATCATAACTGGCCATTGTAATTAGGGACTTACTATACTTGACATAAACAGGGTTGCTTCCTTGAATGACCGTGTTGGTGTTTGAATCTTTCAGCGTGTGTGTGTGAGGATGGCCGGTGGTAGATCATCTAAAGCTTCGCGTGGTGGTGGACGTGGTGTTGAACCACGGGTTACGAGAGGAAGGCCTAGGGCCGAAAAGGTGGTTCATGAAGAACCAGAAACCCCTCATCCGGAGGGCGGAGATAAGAGTGCTAATCTGAGAGCCTCAATGAAAGAGGCGGTTGTGGAGGAAGTGCATCAAGTCATGCAGACGATCCTACCGTCTGTGGTGATCGAAGTGATAAAGGCTGTTAGAGAGGGGAGAGAAGGGAAGGAGTAGACCTACAGGCGAAAGAAGACAGCCCGAGACTGAGACGGTTCCGTCTGATGACGAGGATGAAGAGGGAGAAGAAGAGCCTGTGTAGGAGGAGCATGAGACTGTAACTATGGGGTGTTTATGAGATGCAAGCCCCCTACTTTTGATGGTAACGGCACTACGGCTGCTGCTCACCGGTGGGTGAGGGAAATGGAGGCGGTACTTAATATCAGCGAGTGCCCAGAGGACCAGAAGGTGAAGTTCGCTACCCACTCTTTTGTGGACTCAGCTCTATGTTGGTGGGACAATATTGTCCAAGCTGAGGACAACAGGGCCATTGGGAGAATGAGATGGTCCGAACTGAAAAAATTGGTGATTGAGGAGTTTTGTCCTCACCGGAAATGGACAAGGTTGAGAGGGAGTTTTTGCAATTAGAGGCGGGAACGATTACACACCAAGAGTACACCACAAAGTTCAATGAAATGGCACGTCTGGTGTCGGTTCAAGTGACGCCTCTATCACGTAAGATTAAAAGGTACATCCAGGGTTTGCCAGCGGATGTTCGCAGGCACATGATCGCCGCCCGACCGAGCACGTTTAGGCCAGCGGTGGATTTAACAGGGAGATTGTATGATGAGAGGACTGTGGTGGTGGTGGTGGTGGTGGTTGAAGGTAGTCAGAAGGGTGGAGGCGATAGAAACTAGAATGGGAAGAGGTTTGGTCGGGGTGGTGCCTCGACGAGTAACAAGAAGGCACGAGTGGATGACCGTCGTGTGGTCACATCAAGTGCGGGGTTGAAAAAGTGTGGAAAGTGTGGGAAAGAGCACGGTGGCGAGTGTAGATGGGGGTTGAATGTTTGTTTCAAGTGTGGGAAGCCTGGTCATATGGCTAGAGACTGTGGAGGTATGAAGTGTTTCAACTGCGAGAAGAGTGGTCATATGAGTAGAGATTGTAAGAAGCCAAGAGCTGACGGTTCTGGGGTGAAGAAATCTGGAGGTGAAGGACCAAGGGCGAGCGCCAGGGCATTCACGATGACACATGAGGAAGCTAGGACGGACCCTGATGTCGTGTCCGGTACGTTTCTAGTGAACCAAAATTTAGCTTTTGTGTTATTTGATTCGGGTGCCAGTAAAAGTTTTATTTCTACTGCTTTTTGTGCTAAGATGCCTGTTAGTAGTAGACGTGTTGATGCGCCCTTCGATGTAGAAACTGCCATAGGTATGTCTACCAGGATCTCTGAGATGATAGAGAACTGTGATGTGGAGCTAGAAGGTCATAAGTTTCCTGTTAGACCGTTTATGATGACCATAGGTGGTTTTGATTTGGTTCTTGGGATGGATTGGTTGGCGAACTCCGAGGCGAACATTATGTGTCGAAAGAAGATGATTCGTTTGATAGCGCCTGACGGGATTTTGGTAACTGTTTATGGGGATCAGGTTACTACGATCCCGAAGGTAATGTCAATGGCGGTGGCGGGAAAGTGTATGAGGCGTGGATGTAGCACCTACTTGGCTTATGTGAAGGATGTGGATACGCCCACGCCACAAATGTTTGATGTACCGGTTGTGTGTGACTTTCCGGACGTGTTCCCAGAAGACTTACCAGGAGTGCCACCTAATAGAGAGATTGAGTTTCAAATTGATCTGATACCGGGTGCCCAACCTTTTGCCAAGGCACCGTATCGGTTGGCTCCGACTGAGATGAAGGAGTTGACGGAGCAGTTGCAAGAGCTGTTGGATAAGGGGTTCATCAGACTGAGTATCTCTCCTTGGGGTGCTCCGGTCCTGTTCGTGAAGAAAAAAGACGGTAGTATGAGGATGTGTATTGACTACCATGAGCTGAACAAGTTGACGGTCAAGAACCAATACCCCTTACCGAGAATCGATGATTTGTTTGATCAGCTTCAAGGTGCTAGTTGGTTCTCAAGAAGAGACCTTCCATATGGCTTTCATCAACTGAAGGTGAAAGAGCAGGATGTTCCTAAAACAGCTTTTCGCACGCGCTATAGTCACTATGAGTTTCTTGTCATGTCTTTTGGTTTGACCAATACGCTAGCTGCTTTTATGGATCTGATGAACCGTGTGTGTCGGCCTATGTTGGATAAATCAGTGATTGTGTTTATTGATGATATCCTGATTTATTCGAAGAGCGAGATTGAGCATGCCTGTCATATTCGGGAGGTTTTGGAGACGTTGAGAAGGGAGAAACTGTGTGCCAAATTCTCCAAGTGCGCATTTTGGTTGCGTGAGGTTCAGTTCTTGGGTCATGTGGTGAACCTGAGGGGATCATGGTGGACCCGACTAAGGTGGAGGCAGTGATGCAATGGAAATCTCCAAAGACGCCATTTGAGATTCACAGTTTCTTGGGTTTGGTGGGTTACTACAGGAGATTCCTTCAAGACTTCTCCAAGATCGCTTCTCCATTAACTAAGTTGACCCAGAAGGATGTGAAGTTTTTATGGGGTCAAGCTCAAGAGAAGGCGTTTGAAGAATTGAAGGCAAGATTGACTCAAGCTCCTATCCTGTCATTACCTGAAGGAAGCGAGGATTTGGTGGTCTATTTAGATGCTTCCTACTCGGGGTTGGCGTGCATGTTAATGCAGAGAGGGAAGGTTATAGCCTATGCATCCCGACAGTTGAAGGTTCATGAGGTCAATTATCCCACTCATGACTTGGAGCTAGCAGTTGTGGTCTTTGCACTAAATATTTGGTGGCACTACCTGTACGGGACGAAGTGCACCATTTTCACTGACCACAAGAGCTTGAAGTACTTCTTCGAGCAGAAGGACCTGAACATGAGACAAAGAAGATGGTTGGAGCTCATAAAAGACTATGATTGCGAGATCCACTACCATCCAGGCAAAGCCAACGTGGTAGCCGATGCCCTTAGCCGAATGAGAGGCCCAAGCCGATTCGGGTGAAAGCATATCAGCTATCATGACCTCTGATGTGATGAAGCAACTCAAAGAGTTTCAAGATGAGGCATTGAAAGAATATCATCTTAACTCTGAGAGAATGAGAGGTCTGGTCGCAGAATTGGGTGAAAACACGCTTGGTGTTAGAGCTCGATTCGGGAGAACGTGGGTTCCTTATTTTGGGGATCTACGGGTGAAGATTTTAGATGAAGCTCACAAGACTCGATACTCCATTCATCCAGGTGCCACGAAAATGTATCAAGATATGGAGAAGGATTATTGGTGGCCGGGTATGAAGCGCGACGTGGCGGAGTATGTGAGTAAGTGCCTTACCTGGTGAAGGCCGAACATCAGAAGTCGTATAGGAAGATCCAACCTTTGGATATACCAGAATAGAAATGGGAGCACATCACCACGGATTTCGTTACGAAGCTGCCACATACTCCAAAAGGGTACGATGCCATATGGGTGATTGTGGACCGTCTGACGAAGAGTGCTCACTTCCTACCGATTCGCGAGACATATTCATCCGAGAGGTTGGCTGATCTGTTCATCAAGGAGATTGTAACTCGTCATGGTGTGCCGGTGTCCATTGTGTCTGATCGTGACACCCGGTTTACATCTAAATTCTGGAAGAAATGCCACGATGCCATGGGGACGAGGTTACATATTAGCACGGCTTATCATTCTTAGATTGATGGTTGACAGGATCAGTGATCACAAGTTTGATGTATCAGAATATAAAGCAGCGGAATACAAACACGAATTAGACAAATTGTAGCAAGCCAACGATATTTGTGAGCATTAAGATCGCATACAGTTATAGGGAGAGAATATGTATTTCTGATTTCTAGGAATGTTTATAGATGTAGAATATTTCTAATCGAATCAATCATTCATTCCATTCAATTACTCATTTCATTCACTGATTACAATAGGTTGTCACTCCTTATATAGAGTGCAACAATCACTGCTGTTGTCACGGAAAGTGACAACTGGCAGATCCAATACAGAAATAACTAATTCTTAACAAACTACTGAAATGTTCACAACTACTGAGAACATATCAGCAAGTTAAGTACAAAATATAAAACTACTGAAACTACAACGACTGAAGAACAAGCTCTTCAGTCGTTTTACAAAACTACTGAAACATAAAACTAGAAACTAGAAATATAAAACTACTGATATCACAACTACTGAAGAAGTACTCTTCAGCAGTTGTGACAAACTACTGAGGCTTCAGTACTTGATCTTCAGACTTTGACCTTCAGGTATTTCATCAGCTGATGACTTCAGTAGATATCATCAGCTGATGTCTTCAGTCTTTGTCTTCAGACTTTGTACATCAGTTGTTGATCTTCAGCACTTGTGAACTCTTCAGCTGTTGTACTTCAGTACTTTGGTCTTTCAGCTTCAGCACTTGTGTTCTTCAGCTGTTGTACTTCAGCACTTTGGTTCTTCAGCTGTTAAGGTCTTCAGCACTTGATCTTCAGCTGTTGAAGTCTTCAGCACTTGTCAAAACTACTGATGAGGCTTTCAGCAGTTGTTGTGATACCGTGTGGGACTTAGAGGTTTTCTGATCTTGGCTCATTGGTTCTTTTGGTCCAACAATGGTCAGTCAGAAAGGACCATTCAGACCTTGGAGGACATGCTTCGGGCACGTGTTATTGATTTTGGGGGAAGTTAGGATGACCACTTACCGTTAGCTGAATTCTCATACAACAACAGTTATCATGCCAGCATTGGTATGCCACTATATGAGATGTTATACGATAGGAGATGCAGAACACCCGTTTGTTGGGGTGATATTGGTCAGAAGGAATTAGGGAGCGTCGAGGTAGTCGAGGCTACGACTGAGAAGCTTGAGAAGATCAAAGCCTTCATGAAGGCAGCCAAAGATAGACAGAAGTCGTATGCCGATAAACGACGCAGACCGATTGAGTTCCAGGTGGGTGATCGGGTTATGTTGAAGGTCTCACCTTGGAAAGGTATCATTCGTTTCCGAAAGCAGGGCAAGTTGAGCCCGAGATACATAGGCCCTTTCCGAATTGTTGCTGCAGTAGAAGAGGTGGCCTATAGACTGGAGTTACCAGAAGAGTTAAGTGGAATTCACCCGACATTCTATGTATCTTATCTGAAAAAGTGCTTAGCTGATGAAGACATGATTGTTCCACTGGAGGATATCGAAGTAGACGAACGACTCAAGTACGTGGAGCAGCCGGTGGCAATCATAGATCAAAAGGAAAAGAGGCTGAGAAATAAAGTGGTTCCCCTTGTGCGTGTACAGTGGAAGCACAGGAAGGGATCCGAGTCAACGTGGGAAAATGAAGAAGAAATGAAACAGCATTACCCGCGTTTGTTCGAGGAATAACAAGTTTCAAGGACTAAACCTATTTAAGTGGGTGGACTTGTAACACCCGGCTATCTTTAGACAAGAAAGAAGAATAAAGTGAAGAAAAAGAAAGAAAAGGAAGAAAACCCAAGTCTAGGGGTAAAAAGTGTCCAAGAGGACAAAATGTTTGAAAAGTGGGTGTAAAAGGTGGTATGGCCGCTCATATGTCACATACATCACTGATCTTCGGGTTTTAGAGAGAGAGAGTAGCTGGGAGCAGCAAATTCTCGGTTTTGAAGGAAGAACTAGAAAGAATTCGAATTCGAGGTAAGAATTCATGTTTTTATGGTGTTCTTAACCGATTATGTCCTCGGGTTTATGCTTATGTGTGTTTATATGTGTTCGGGTATCTTTTTAGTGGGTCTCTAAGCGGTTGAATTCAATTTGCAAACGAGTTTGGAAGAAGCCATACTCAAGAGCTGCAAAGGTAAGTTCTAGGACCCCTCTTTTACCTGTTTTAACTGATTTTGGGGCTGAAAATACATGAATGTATGCTTTCATTAAACTGGGTTTCGGACCCGTATGTTTGGATGCGTGTATGATGGTGTTAAAATATGATGTGAGATTACGTTCATGCTTGGTGATGTATGATGATGTTTCTAAGACTTAGGATGTATGATTTAAGCTTAGAACATGATGAAGGGTGATGTGAAATTGAAATATGATGTTTAAGACTCATATGTTATGTTTTAGAATCTGCATAAGTGTTGAAAAGTTGATGCGGATGAGTAATGGGAAGAAATGCGGATGAACAGTTAATGCGGATGAGTATTAACTGCTAAATAAGTTAATACGGATGAACAGTTAATGCGGATGAGGTCAATGCGGATGAGCATTGACTAAGTATGGAAATGCGAATGAAGTATGAAAATGCGGATGAAGTAAGTCAATGCGGATAGGATAAGTCAGTGCGGGTGAAAGTCAATGCGGATGAAAGCCAATGCGGATGAACATTAATTAAGTCTGAGAAATGCGGATGAATATTGATTAAGTAAGGGAAATGCGGATGAGTAAGGCCAATGGGATGAACAAATGCGGATGAAGTAAGACCAATGCAGATGAACTATAGCAAATGCGGATGAACTATAGGAAATACAGATGAACACTTAGACTTTTTCTGACTTTCTAAGGAAAAGACGAATGTAGGCTTTGACTTGAGATGTTCCCGGGGATTCATGTAGGTTGACTTTTGAGGTCATAGATGGTATGATGGGCATGTAGTGATGTGTGATTGATGCATATGCATGATATTGATGTATGACGTTGTATGATTATACATGATGTATGTTATGAATGTATGGCGATGCCCTGTATGATGATGATGACTGAATGTTATGTTCTTGTGATGTATGTTTATCTTTCCATGGCTTTACACATTATATTAATGAATGAACCGAAAGTATTATGTAACGTAAAGTGAAAGATAATGAAAGAGGAACGTGAAGAATGAATGCATGCATTAATGAACGAATGAATGTAAGAAGGCTTGCAAGCAAATGTATGGAGGTGCACACCCAATGAAGGTGTTAGCTCAACGGTGTGCGGGTTAGCTACCCCGAAGTTAGCACATTGGGGTCCAATCTTTGTGATTGACCATATGAATGGGATCCTTGCCGCTTGCCTTAGGTACTGGAGCCAGCTTCGTGCACAATGTTCAAGGTCTATGAAAGACCTCAGGCCCAGTTACTCGCTTCGTGCACAATGTTCGGGGTATAGCATATGGCATTGATCCAGAATGAAAGAGAAAAAATAAATGGTGAATGTACTTGCCCTAGGTACTGGAGTCAGCTTCGTGCATAATGTTCGAGGTCTATGAAAGACTTCAGGCCCAGTTACCCACTTCATGCACGATGTTCGGGGTAATGTACATGTCACTAGAAGTAATGAATGAAGGATGAGGATAATAATGATATTATCTGTGTATACGTATGATGCATGATCGCATGAAAGTAAAGAAAGGTTTTAATGAAAGTAAAGTATTGTTTTATTATAAAACTAGAACTCACTCAGCAACGCTGACTTTTATGCATTTTCCAGCTGGCAGGTGAGCATTGCTGAGGATGGCACGGAGCAGCTACTCGGCATTTTGAATGGCATTCTTTTGTTAATGTTTTTGCATTATAATGCGAACGAATGATGTTTTAAAATGAACGCTTGTATTAACATGCAAAAGGATTTGTAATGAAATGAAAAGTTATTTTTATATTTCCGCTGCAATGTTTTATGAATGATTAAATGTAAAGAGTATGTTTTATGTGCGATGAGTTACCAGTGTACGCGTCCCGGGAACGAGGCCTTACATAAATACTAACATATTTGCAAACAAAAAAAATATATTCAAACATCAAAATTTTAACATATTTACAAAAAATATGATTTCGTCAGGTTCTACATCAGTTCATAGTCGGTTACATCAGAATATCAAAATTCTTGGAATGACAAAGAAGAGGCACTTTAGCAAGATCTTGTCTAGAAAACTCGGGTACTATTTCGGAGACTGTTCAATTTATTGGAACCATATACCAAAACGTTTTCATTAAATTCTAGAACGTGATTACTATCGAACCACTAATGAACTTAGCAGCAAATGGTTCGATTTGAGGAGAAAGATATCGACATTTCACTTAATATACGATAACATTTACGACAATCGAAACACTTTATGGAATGAAGCAAATATTATGGAAAGGGCTCAAGAACAATACCGGTGAAGAATCGGAACAACTTTTAATCCTGTTGCCGTTCGGAACTTTTATAAAAGTCAACAAGATTAAATATTGTATTTCGAGTTACTGTTATGTTATTTTATTAGATTGTCCGAATATTATTATTCATAAACAAATATAAATATTATTTATTAAATAATTACATTGTTCGTCTTGAATACAGTTCATCCGCCATAAATCGTCGGAATCTAAGGCAAACATCTTGTAAATTATTTTCATGTCACTATAAAGATCTATTCTGAACCAGTTTACATAATAACATACAAATAACAACTCATGAATCTCGACCAATATAACCTGCATTTAAAAACCAAACAGTTTCACCGGACACTAACAATTCTTCAATTTCTTCTTGCGTAGATTGCTGCCAATAATGTATACATTAAAAAAAAGGAAATAAGATTCAAACTATACAATAATCACCCGAACATTACGATGAATGCACCACGAATCATCACACGTATTAGGACGGCATTCATAAGGAAAGAATATATGAACTTGAAGTGACTCCATAGACATTTTAAAAAGATATCAATTTTCATCATCATCAGTGATCGGTACGTACACCTGTAAAAATAAAATCACAATTTATATATTTTTTATAAAATTTAACCACAACTATAACACGAAAATAATATTACCGTATCAACTTTCCATAACGCAAGATATAGATCCCTACTCCCGTCTGCATATTCATTACCATCAACGGAATCCATGTATATTAAGTTAAACCATTCAAACAGAAGAATCGTCCAACGATCATTACCCGACAACTCTTCTGTTCTACTTATTTCTTCAAATCGTTAGATCATCAGTCTATTTGTCCACGCCCGAATATGCTATAAATAACAATAAAATATATATTAAAACAATTATTTTAGGGTAAAACAAATTAAAATTTAAAAATCTTACGTCTTAACACAAAGTTGTGTTTCCAAGAAGCCCTCGCCAAAATGGTAAGTGGAGATCCACAACAACCATGTAATATATTTTACATAATTCAGCATCTCCGTTTCATAAAAACTGCATAATATTCCGAGACCAATTTCTGTCATTCCACCAGTTATGGTTATCAATCGGTTCCGGAATACTTTCAACAACTACACGTGAGTTAGAACTATTTTTATTCGCATGCCTTCTATTTTTTCTTCGATCTGACATGTTGCTTATCTCAATCGA
This sequence comes from Flaveria trinervia, assembly GCA_025506515.1. Classification (NCBI taxonomy): domain Eukaryota; kingdom Viridiplantae; phylum Streptophyta; class Magnoliopsida; order Asterales; family Asteraceae; genus Flaveria; species Flaveria trinervia. The sequence continues at coordinate 23,663,778 of CM046450.1, read as the reverse complement.
TATTGTTTAAAAAAAACTGAAATGTATCCCTATATATATCGATAAATATAGAATATTACATCTAATCAAGTAACTGATACACGTTTTATGAGTAATAATACATCACTTCAAATAATTATAAAAAATGAATAATCACGACAACCGAACAATAATTAAAAACAAAAAATACATCGACAACCTTTACGGCCTGTGAAGATGTTCACAGGCCGTGATTTACATCTTTCACGCCCGTGAAGGCTCTTATGGTTCCTTTTTGACGGCCCGTGATGAGTTTCACAGCCGTTACTGGTTCATTCAAATTTGAAATATTTTACGTACCCTTCACGGCCCGTAAAACTCTATGGATCGAAAAAAAAAAATCAAAGGGTCTTTATATATCCCTCACAACATGTTCATATATCCATGGCCTTTTCTCTATTATTTACCTCTGAAACCCAATTACATTATGTCTTCACAAACCTTTTGAGCAGATGCTGTCATACCGTCTCATTTTTAAAAGCTTTATTGTTTCTTGATATCTAAAAACACCAACGTGTAATTTTGATTCTTTTTATTTCATTCTGGTTCCAAAAAAAGAAATTAAAATTAAAATTCAGAAAAAAAAATCCATTGACGGTGCGAAAAACAACTCATTTGTGAAATTCAAGTCAAAGAGTAACAGACCCTAAAAGGCAAAAACTTTGCTAAAACTAACAACACCTTTTAATATAACATTCATTCCACCGGTTTAGCAACATCGTCTCGCAAATTATCCACAAGTCTGACCACGTTGACCAAATCTAACACACAGTCAACGGATTTCAAGACCACCATTTCAATTTCTTTTCCATCTCCGCTGCCTATTGGGATTGGTGTTGATGATTTTTGGTTCTTGGTGATTTACAACTCTAGGACCCCGGTTTAGCTCATTTAGACCATCGTTGTCATACAAACCATTAGCTTGCGCTCTAGGCTTGAACTTATTATCAACAATATTATTTGAACAACAAATGTATAACCCTGATTCAAAAGATACGTATTATCTTAATGGGGTAAACCCATAACCGGATGTATGAATGGAATGAATCCTAATAAGTTATGCAGTCCATTTTGCATATATGGTCATTGTTATGAAATTAATGCTTATGATATACAAACTAACACACAAGAGTGGATTGCTGCTTATAACAAGATCAGGCCTAGAGTGCGAGCTAGTGGGTACAACATATATAACAACGATGGTCTAAATGAGCTAAACCAGGGTCCTAGGGCTAGAACCACCAAGACACATGTGATGCTAGGAATCAGTATCGCACTTAGGAATTTTCATAAGTAAATGCTGGAAATGGGTAACGGGTCAAGAGTCGGGTTAAAAATGATGCAAATAATGCACTTCTAATCGAATAATGATAATCCATGAAGCCAAACAACATATAGACCATTTCCATTATATCTACGCACCTTATACATGCTTCAATTTATGAGCGTTTTTAATTCATGTAGCACTACTGCATTAACAAAATTCCATATATGAATATTTAATCCTTCCTAAGATATTTAATTTTCAAAAATTATAACTGAAACCCGATCTCCATGACGTTTGAATCGGTAACCAAGTAAGGATAATGATAAATTACTTAAATACTTGTGCATTAAAACTTATTTTCCTATTTATTTTTTATTGACGAATGAGACTATATTCTTAATTACGTACACCAATTCCAATAACGTCATTGAGCCGAGTCCCCATCCCATTTATTTTGCTAAATATGCAAGTAAATACGTATAGTAAGAATACAAAATTGAAATAAAACACAACATGACGAGTCATTGGTAGAAAAACCAAATCAAATCAAAGGCTTTTTTGTTAGAAATATAGTTTCAACATGACGAGTCATTGTACCACAACGATTCTAAAGCCTAAATGGGGAAATTAGAAATATTGTTTAGAAATATGACTCAGTATTCTAATCGATCTTTTAAGTCGATTTGAACGTCATCTTTGAATTAGGTTTCAAATTTTCAAAAAAATCGTCTTTTAACTTGGATATCAAAATCTTGATTCAGATTTATGATTTTGATTAATTTAATATTTTTTTAATTCGAATTCAATTATGCATACGTTTTTTTACTCTTTTTTTCCTTGTGTATATTGTATGAAGATATGTGTATATTAATTCGAATTCAATATTTGTATATTTAACTTGGATATCAAATTCTTAATTCAGATTTATGATTTTGATTAGTATGATTTTTTTAATTCGAATTCAATTATGCATACGTTTTTTTACTCTTTTTATTCAATTCGAATTCAATACTAAAAAATCATTCTGCGAAAATTTCATACTTAAATTAAGGGTAACATTTTTTAATAAGCCACTTTTAATGAAATGGCTATACATGTAGTACTAAGCTAAAGACCCGTGTAACACACGAGTTCAATTGAAAAATATTATTTTTGTTTAAAAAGTGTCGTAAGTTATGATATTGTTAATACTTCGTATATCAACTTTCATGCATAAATTTTAACATTAGATACATCTAATATTAGTAGGTTTTCTCTATTAATATTTATATGTACAAATAATGTATAATATAGAATGAAATAAACTTATAAATAAGAACTTTAAGTAATAAACGAATTAAATTGAATATGAAAAATAATATTTCAAATTCATAAACATCCGAAAATTTATTTGTATACAAGTTTGATGTTTTGTTAGTGATTTTCCATCATTATCTGATATTAATAATTTTATATTTGTCTAATTTTAACTCTGATATAATGTAACATATAGCTAACCATGATCTCTGTTTAAAAACAAACTAATTTTGGATAGTGATTATCATTGACTTTTGTATATTATCATTGCAAAACACATTGCTAACGGGAACTGTCTTCTTTAAAGTTTAAAAGAAATCATTTTATCTGTAGGTATCAAAGTCAACCGTGGAATAAACGTGTGATTTTCGATATTACTTGCAGATACCTTAAAACAATTTGCATATATCAAACGAATTTCAATCAAACATAATACTAATATGATAGTACACATAAAAAAGTTTAAAAAGTAGAATCATGTAATACCTTTTCACAAATAGATTGTTGAAACAAATCACCTTCAAATCAAAAAAATAATATTAATCTAAAAACATAATGTAAACAATGATATGTTAAATTATAATCGCAGAGAAAGAAAACTCAAATATAACAAAAACAAATATCTTTTATTGAAGAAAACTTGATGAAACCGAATCCAAAATGAGAACATTCATGAAGTTTGTTGAAGGCAATATCATCAGACTTTATAAAGACACATTGAAAAGGTCGTAAAGTTAGGATGGTTGAAAAATATTTTAAAATCGAGTATGATTTCATTTCCAAAAAAATACTCATGAATTTCTTCAAACTGAAGAGGATCGATGAAAAAACCCATAACTTTTGCCAAGATTCAAATGTAAACCAAGTTTTTAATGGTTCAAACACACAATCAATTAATTAATTTCATAGATGAATAAAATTATAGATGATTTCTATAGTCTTTGTTGATGAATTATTTGAAAAAAAAATAAATATCAGGTATGAATTAATTTCCAAAAAAAATATGTGCTATAATTTAGATTAAATTTCCAAATTTTCCCTAAATATATTTTGTATCGGAAGTTAACTTTTAGTCAAATGAACCTAAACTAACACTAAGAACAGTTACATGTTTAGGCGAGAATTGAAAAAAAATAAAGGCCTAAAAGAATGTCATGTGGCACTAAGTTATTGTTTTATTAATAAGTATAGATACATTTCTTATGAAGGAAAAATATATAATTGATTTTATGACTTGGTGAATATGTAATTAGTGATCGGGGAAATATGTAAAAATCTTTCAATTTAATTAGTAAAGAATCTATATTACTCTTTCAAAATGTAGTTTGATTTTTCTTTTTTTTTGTTTGAAACAGTGAAGGGGCATATATCATTCAACTAACTCTAACAAGTAGCTAAAGACATAAAAACAACCAAGTTCGAGAGATAAAAATAGGGTTATTGGATTTTAATAATCTCAAGTTTCATTTATTGGCCGGTGAGCGGGTGGTGAAAGTTTAACGTTTAACGACTTTATTTCCGGGCTTTATGTATAAATGTATGAGAAATAGAGTTACTTTGGGAATATTTTGTGTTTGTAGGTTAAACGTGAAGAATACGAAGAAATGGAAGAAAAAGGAAAATAATTGGAACTCGAGAAGTCCAGATATGATAAACCGAAGTTGTACGGCAACGGTATTTTAAAACGAGCATAACTTGAGCTAGGAATTGAGTTACGGGACCCATAACTTATCAACGGAAAGGTCTCGAAAAACTACACATGAAAATCAAGATTGCACAGGAAGGTGGCGCCACTGACGCCCCCATAGGCGCCACCGACGCCGGGGTCCGGGCTTTTGTTGAGATTGAGCCTATTTTGAAGGGATTTAAAAAAAAAAAACCTAATTCGAAAAGAACTTTTACACACAGCAATCTTGGACGAAATTTGGCACCGGGATCATTCTCAAGCTCTTCTAACATCAAGAACGTCGATTTCATCCGAATTACTGATCAATTACGTTTTTGTTGAAGAATCGATGAAGATGCAAGGCTAAATCCATTGTGATTCACTTCGGGGGACGGGTTTGTGCAAGTTCTAGTTTTCTTAGTTTGTAACCTAGATTGGGATTGAATCTTGAACCTTTTAAGTTCTTTTGGATTCAATTTGATTTGATTCCTTAAACGGTTTAATTATGATTTAACCTAATTTTGATATTCTTTAACTTTGGTTGTCTTAATCATTGTGTGAGTAATTATTAGACTTAGGGTTCATGATTCAAATTGGTAATTGTGTGAATAAGGTCCTTTAAACTTTAATCCATAATTATCACGTAAATCATATCATGTATAGGTCACCATTAATGGCTTCTCATTAGGTTTCATTTAAGAAAGATTGTAACTTTGCCAAACCTAAATCCTGAAGTGGATTGCTTTTCAATCAAGATTGTTAAAACTTAAACTTTATTTCGTTAATTAATTAATTCTCAATTCAATTAATCAAGCAATTTCATTTTTCAATGTTTAATTCTTTTAGTTTAATCGTTACTAGCACTTTCCTGTGATTCCCTGTGGATTCGACACCATGCTTACCCTTTACTATTAAGGGTGATTAGGTACTCTTTAATATATATTTTTGACCGACCACACGACATCGATCAAAATGGCGCCGTTGCCGGGGAATCGTTGCGCTTAATATAGTATAGTTATTTGTTTCTTAAAAAAATATTTTCTTTTCTTTTTTAGTTATTTGTTATTTTTGTCGTTCAGAATTACACGGGTATTTGTTTATTGAGTGCAGATAGTTGAGATTCTTATGCATACGAGGCATTCCGGAAGGACTTCCCCATTGCTCTTTGATCCTGAGATTGAGAAAACAGCAAGAGACAACCGAGTTTTTCACAAGGCAAATCCCTCATCAGCTCCTATTCCACAAAGTGTGTGGTCTAAAGAAGGAACCTCAACAGCTAAGGCTAGTGAAATCTTACGAAGGCTTTCCAAAACACCGGAAAGTAATCCATTCAACAACATGAATAACTCGGGAAATCAAAGTGGTCCGTCTACTCAACCTCCTCCACAAAGGGAGCAACCTCTAGGTGATATTCCACCTCCATTGTTCCCACCACATAATGCTCCACCACCTCAGCAACAAATCCACCATTTAACCCAGTTCAAGGAAACCCTATACCCCCACCACCACAATTCCAAACGGGTGACACTACTCGTGTATACCCACAACCTAATCCACCTATTCAACAAGAACCGGTTAGAAATGTTAACTATGAGGCTCCACGAAATCACTCAGTTCAGTTTAATCAATCCAACTCGAGCCGGAATGATGGTGTTAATGGTGATGAAGATATAAGGATCGGGTACCAAATTGGGATGATGGAATGGAGCATGGGAATTCAAATGCTGGATATGGAGTGGGAGATGAAGATGGATTTGGTTTCCACTATGGTTATCAGCATCTAGGAGGCTACAATCATCATTTTAATCCAGTCTTCCAAATGGCTAATCAAGGTCCACCAAGAGCCATGAGGCAACCAATGAATCAACATCCTCAACCGGGTTTTCCTCAACATCATGATGGTCTCCCGCAAGTCCATCATCGTGCTCCGATTCGTGGAGTTGAGAGCCATTTTAGACCTCAAATTGCAGTCAACTCATCTCCAATAGTAACCCTATTGCACATGGTCGATCTTTCGAAGTGAGGCCACAAGGATTGAATATGTGGCCATCTTTCTATGGTAAAGGAACCGAGGAACCGTACCTCCACATTTCTGAATTTGAAGCGGTGTGTGGCACAATTGGAGGACAAGGGTTTACACCGGATCAAGTTAAGCTCGTGTTATTTCAATTCACCTTGAAGGACGCTGCGAAACAATGGTTTCTATCATTGCCATCTGCAAGCATTTTTACATGGGAGGATATGCAACAACAATTCCTAGAAGAGTATTACACACCTCAACGAACAAGTGATGCAAGGGCTAACATTCGGAACTTTCAACAACAACCAGTGAACTTTTCTATGAAGCTTGGAAGCGGTTTAAACAATTGCTAAGGAATTGCCCTCATCATGGTATTCCGCAATGGGAGTTGATCAATGCATTTTATGATGGATTATCCACTGATGACATCCGGATGTGAACTCTACTACGGTGGAACATTCCTTTCCAATCATGTGGAGGTGGATTGGGAATTCTTAGAGAAAATGGCGGTGAACTCAAAAAGGCAAGCTCAATCTAATAGGAAGAAGAAACACGCCATTGTTAGATCTGCAACCACTACTAATGCCATGAAAGATTAGAACAATTGGAGAGAGCAAATCAAATGTTGAACGTCAGTTGGCGAGTTTGAACCTCAATTAGGGAAATATGACACCTCAAGGCGCACCAATCTTTCCGTGTGTGAAGGGTGTGGTGATCTTGGCCATGCTATCATGGATTGTCCAATGAAAGTGGGTAGACCTGAGGAAAAGTAAATCAAGTTATGGTGATCGAAAGCAATATGATATGAATTCTAATACATATCATCCAGGTTTGCGTAATCACCCCAATTTTAAGTATGGTAACACATCTAATCAATCTAATCCTCATTTTCAGGTACCAAATCAAGGAGGTCAATCGTATCAGAATCGAAAACCGATGTATAACAACCAGAATTACAACCAAGGAGGATACAACAAGGGTTACCAACGAAATTATCAACCTAATGGCGATCAAGGAAGCTCAAGCAACTCATCCGAGGTCATTGACTTTCTCCGAGAGATTAAGAAAGACAATGAGGTACGAGATAAAACCGTGGAGCATTAGCAAAACAAGTTGGACAACTAGCGAAAGAGATGGCACAATTGAGAAGAAATCCAGGAACGTTGCCTAGTGACACCACTGTCAATCCTCAGCATCAAACACCGGGTGCAAGAAATACAAAGAGTGCAAACATCAATCAGGTAAGTATTCTTCGCTCTGGTAAAGTTTATGATAACAAAGTGGTATCTCCACCACCATTTCAAGACGGAGTGGTGGAGGATCTTGGTGAGGATGGGAAAAGTGATGACGAGTGTGAACCGGACATACAATTAACTAGGAAACATAAAAAAGTAGCTTTTCAAGATACACAAAAACACGTTAAAGCAAGAGTCACCTAAGGTCAATGATAAGATATGGAGGTTCGCAACATTCCTTATCCAAAAGCTTTAGAAAATCCTGAAAAGTCAAAGATTTCAAATAAACGAGGTCCTCAACAAGAGGAAATTTGGGAAATTTCAAACAAGTAAAAATCAACATTCCCTTACTTGATGCAATTAAACAAGTGCCGCTTATGCTAAATACCTTAAAGACATGTGTACTCAAAAACGAAATAATAAATTTCCAAAAGGCTTGATTTAACAGAAAAAGTAAGTGCTGTGTTGATGGGTTCCTTACCTCTAAAACTTCGGGATCCTGGAACGCCCTTGATACCATTCAAGTTGGTGACTTTAAAATGGCAGGGGCGTTATTGGATCTTGGAGCAAGTGTAAGTATCCTTCCGGGGAGCTTATATGATCATATGATTTCGGTCCACTTCGTAAGGCAGATACCACGGTGGTATTAGCCGATTTAACACCTAAGCTTCCTAGGAATCGTGTCTAATGTGATTGTCATGGTTGAAGATTTCTACTACCCGTTTGATTTCTTAGTTTTAGACTATGTGTCAAATGATAAAACAAAGCAACCTAACGTCATACTTGGTAGACCATTTTTGGCCACCGCGAATGCCTTGATAAACTGTAGAACCGGGACGGTGGATATGACATTTGGTAATAGGAAATTGCGTTTAAACGTGTTTGCTAATACACCAAACTCTCTACTCAATGATGAATGCTTTATGGCGGACATCATTGAGGAGTGTAATCCTCACGAAAGTGAGGATGCCACCAAAGAGACTTGTTTTGTTTGTGATGATGCAGGTTGGAATCATATGACAGATCTAGCAATTGAGGCACAAAAGTTAGATGTCATGGTTGTTGATGCTGGTAGGCCCCCATGGACACATCAAGTTGAGAACTTGCCTGAGCATATAGACAAAAATAAAGCCTTCATTGGAAAGCCCACCGGAGTTGGAATTGAAAGATCTTCCTAAGCACCTCAAATATGCATTTTGGGAGAAGACAACACGTTGCCCGTAATCATCGCAGCCGACTTAGAAGAAGATCAAGAAGCCTCATTGTTACAGGTTCTTCAAAATACAAAGCTGCGATAGGATGGACACTTGCTGATTTGAAAGGAATAAGCCCTTCGATCGTGATGCATAAGATCATAACTGATGCCGAAGTTAAACCGTCACGTGATACTCAAAGAAGGTTGAATCCAAACATGCGGGAAGTGGTCAAGAAAGAGGTACTTAAGTGGTTGGATGCCGGCATAATTTACCCAATCTCTGACAGCACATGGGTAAGTCCAACTCAAACGGTACCGAAGAAAGCAGGTATTCAAGTGGTCAAAAGCGATACAGGTGAGCAAATCGCCACTCGGCCGGTAACCGGGTGGCGTGTTTGTATTGATTATAGGAAACTAAATGCTGCCACATCTAAGGATCATTTTCCACTTCCATTCATTGATCAGATCATTGAGAAATTGGCAGGTCAGAAGTTTTATTGTTTTCTAGATGGCTATTCGGGATATAATCAAATTGCTATTCATCCTGAGGACCAACAAAAGACGACATTCACTTGCCCTTATGGCACATTCGCTTTTAGGCGAATGCCATTTGGTTTGTGTAATGCCCCGGCCACCTTTCAAAGTGTATGATGAGTATCTTTTCAGATATGGTCGGGGAGTCTCTAGAAATTTTCATGGATGATTTTTCAATTTTGGTTCTACTTTTGATAAATGTCTACATGAATTAACCAAAGTGTTGAAACGATGTGTTGAAACAAACTTAGTCTTAAGTTGGGAGAAAAGTCACTTTATGGTTCAAGAGGGAACGGTTCTAGGGCATGTCATATCTAATGGGGAATTGAGGTAGATCGGGCCAAAATCACGGTAATTTCCACTCTACCTCCTCCGGTTAATGTTAAAGGTGTGCGATCATTCTTAGGACACGCAGGGTTTTACAGACGTTCATTAAGGGCTTCAGTGTCATAACTAAACCCTTATGTAACTTACTTTTGAAAGACGTACCCTTTGTGTTCGATAAAGAATGTTTGCATGCTTTTAACACGTTAAAAGAGAAATTAGTGGAGGCCCCAATCTTGCAATCACCTAATTGGTCACTTCCGTTTGAAATTATGTGTGATGCAAGCGACTTTGCAATTGGGGCTGTTTTGGGTCAACGGTGGATAAGAAACCCGTTGCAATATACTATGCAAGTAAAACATTAGCTGATGCTCAGTTAAATTATACAACAACTGAAAAAGAATTGCTTGCAGTAGTATATGCTTAGATAAATTCCGTTCATATATATGGGAAGTAAAGTAATTGTTTATTCTGGTCACAGTGCAGTCAGATATCTAATGGAGAAAAAGGATGCTGAAACCTCGACTTATACGTTGGATCTTGTTACTACAAGAATTTGACTTGGAGATACGTGATAAGAAGGGAAGCGAAAATGTAGTCGCAGATCATTTGTCAAGAGTGGTGCATCAAACCACTGATTCACATCATGAGATTAATGAGACATTTCCAGATGAGCAATTATTATCCATATCTTCCGAACCATGGTATGCTAACTTTGCAAACTATTTGGCTGCAAGTACCACTCCCGACCATTGGAACAAGAGGAAGAGACAACAATTCATGTCGCAGGTCAAATATTACATTTGGGATGAACCAGATCTATTCAAGGTCGGAGCGGATCAAATCATCTGAAGATGCATTCCTGAATCCGAAATTCAAGACGTGTTAGAACATGCACACTCATCTGCATGTGGGGGTCATTTTAGCGGACAGAAAACGGGTCACAAGATCCTATCTTGTGGACTCTTTTGGCCAACAATCTTTCGTGATTCGTATAATTTTGCTAAAAATTGTTTGAAATGTCAACAACTGGGAAGTATATCAAAACGTAATGAAATGCCCATGCAACCAATTCTCGTGGTTGATATCTTTGATGTTTGGGAATTGATTTCATGGGCCCATTCCCAAATTCGTATGGCAATCTATATATTTAGTGGCTGTGGATTACGTGTCAAAATGGGTGGAGGCCATTGCCACTAAAACAAATGACCATCACGTTGTGTGTAAATTTGTTCAAAGTAATATTTTCTCACGATTTGGTCTTCCCCGTGTGATCATAAGTGACGGAGGATCACATTTTAAGAATTTTCACTTTGGAAAGTTGTTGAAACGTTATGGCGTAGATCACCGAATAGCAACACCTTATTATCACCCTCAAACGAGTGGTCAAGTGGAGGTCTCCAATAGGCAAATTAAGGAAATCTTACAGAAAACGGTACGATCGGACCGTAAAGATTGGTCCACCAAGTTAAACGACGCTTTATGGGCCTATCGTACCGCTTTCAAAACACCTATTGGTACAACCCCATATCGGTTGGTCTACGGGAAAGGATCACTTACCTGTCGAACTCGCTCATCGTGCTTTATGGGCAATTAAAAATGTTAATCTTGATTACAATGTTGCAGGCACTGCACGGAAGTTGAGTTTGAACGAACTGAAGAATTAAGGAACGAGGCATACGAGACGACAGCCGCATACAAGGCAAGGATGAAAGAAGTGCACGACGCTAAGTTACGGAAGAAGACTTTTGAAGTCGGCCAGAAGGTATGGTTGTATAACTCACAATTGAAACTGTTTCCCGGTAAGTTGAAAAGCAAATGGATGGGGCCGTATGTTGTACTTCGAGTTGGTAAGTTTGGCGATGTCGAGATTGAAGACCCTAAAGACGGTGTACGAAAATTGGTGAATGGACATCGATTGAAACATTATCTGGAAAGCAAGGATATGAGCGAAACCAATGAAGAATTGGTGAGCTTCTTGGTAAGTGCACCAACCTACACAACAAATCCGTAAGGATCAGGTAACGGTCTGGCTGAAGACCTAAAACTTAGCGCTTTCCGAGAGGCAACTCGGTGAACTTTGTGGGTGTGTTCACTAGAAACCCTCCCGAGACTTCACTCGTCCACTCGGGCATATCGAGTGGTTTAAAAGGCTTGTTGCATCCGCTAAATGCAACCGTGATTCCTACGAAAGTGAGTTTCGTTGTTATTTTTTTTCGTTTGTTCGTTATCATATTATTTTTGTTTTTTTTATGCACTGCCGAACTTGACAACACCCAAGTGTGGGGAACCTCATGGATAACCAGGTATGTACACAAAAAAACAAAAAAAAAAGGCTAAACCACCGCCACTGACGCCATCCCACCGCCACCGACGCCAGCACCGTCGGTCGGCCACAACCTACTGCCGGGCGGTGTGACCGACGCTGGGCTTGGCGCCGGCCCACCGCCATTGACGCCATCCATACCGCCACCGACGCCGCGGCCCAGAAAGGCGCGGGTCGGCCCATTTTGGGTGGGTTACCCGGTAAACAACAACCACAAACACAATTTTGCTGAGATTTGAAGGTCCATATGGATCATAACTTCATTTTTCATCATCTTCTCTTCACTTTTTCTCCTTACTTCTTAAGAACACACCAAGCCCTAGTTTCTAATTTTGTCAATCCTTCACCAAATCAAGCAAATCATAGGTGCATCTTGCTTAGTTTTTCGAGGGGATCACGTTTCACCGATTAGTTTTGCAAGATTCTCACTCGTTTGCGAGGAAACGGGAGTTTAAAATTCGGATTTTTGGGGTTTTTACACAAAATCACTCCATTCTTCTTTTTGTTCCTCTAAACACATCACATTGTGCCAAGGTATGTATTTATTGCTTCATTACATGTTGTGCTCCTAGATGACCATGGTATGTTTATTTCCTTGGGTAAAATCTTGAATTTTATATCAATTGCTTAATGAAGTAGTATACAAATGACGAGCATGTTAAGTGGTGTTGATTTGTGATACGTTGCTAAATTCTACATGAGTTTGGGAAATAGGTTGAGATACGATGATAATAGAGTAAGTGTTGGTAAAATGATGACAATGAATTTGTTTCATATAAATGATTTGGTGTTTATGATGTCAATAAACTTAAAAACCCTTATCATTTGTATGGAATTTAGTGGAAGGCCAACAACTTTACTTATGTTATGTGCATTTCATGTGTGCAATTATGAACTTTATGGTGGATATTCAGTTGAGAGACACTCATGAAAATGTTACTTAATGTTGAGATTATGGGTTAGTGATATTTCTGTTACGGCATAGAATGATTTGGGGATTATATGAGTAATATAGTCTTGAAACCTTATTAATTAGGTGTGATAGAACTCATAATTCATATGATTGTTTGTTTACTCATGAGGGAGCTAAATTGATATCTGTTCATCGCAGGAATCATGCCACGAACCAAGGAATCAACTTCTCGAGGAAAAGGCAAAGCTCCGCCTCATCATCGGAGCCTTAGGAAAACGTACAAGGCGAAGCAATATAACTGAAACAAGCTCCGAAAGCGAAAGGGATGACTCAATGGAGACCAATTCCAGTGGTGATGACATCGACTATGATTCCGAGGGGAATCCTATTTGGACGGAGTACAAGAAGCCATTGTCCAAGTTCCCATGAGAGATGCAACCACAACTATACATGGACAAATTCAAAGACAAGAACGACCTCACAACACTCATGGTTTGTGAAAGACCAATGGAACTCCTGGAGTTTCGACTGTTTGGAGTGGTTGAGTGTTTTGAAAGGTTGGGATGGAGAGAGGTGTTGACATTTGTCAAGATGGATAAGCCACATGTGTATGTAAATCAAATCATAGAATGGATGTCTACTCTGGTAAGAAAGGATGGATCAAACCCACCACACACCACTACACTAACTGGCAAGGTCGGTGGGAAAACAATGGTTATGTCTTTTTAGACAATCTCTCAAGTGGCAAAGTTTGATACTGCACCCGAGCCCTATGAATTTCTACACGAAAGCTCAATTCTGGAAATCCCAACTGGGGACTCCCTGCGGGAGGTCTTGAATGATATCTTTGCTGTTCCTATCACTGCCTTAACTTCTGACAATCTGAACAGAAGTAACATGAAGATCCTACCAAAGCTACTGACAGTGATCTTGAGCAAGAACGTGATCCCTAGAATCTCTGACAGGGGGAGAGTGCGACATTATGAGCTGAGAGTGCTTCATGCCCTCCTCACCGGTAGACACATGTTCTTACCGACAATTGGTGATGATGAACATTTGGGAAAGCCGAGAAAGCAGGGCCCGGTTGATGATTCCACACTGTCGCTTGATTACCATGTTGTTGCGCAAACAAAAGGTTGTATCCAACGAGGCTTTGGCCATCCCAATCACGGTTTTAAAATTCAAAGTTAATGTTGGGAGGACAATCATGGGAATACAAGAACGGCCACTCATTATCAACTACGAGATAAGGATAGTGGCGAGTGTTGATGGTACCGCGAGATGATGTTCCCCAATATGCGGATACGGATGATGTTGCTAGGGGTCAAGGTGGTGTGAGAGCAATTGAGGATATGGATGCTGCTACAAGGGAGCCAACCGAGGAAGAAGAAATCCAGGAAGCAGTTATCAAAGCCAGACCTTTTGGCTTTTCAGGATGGACCTTAGATCAGAGGCACATGTATGATGAACAGTCACGTGAAAGAGAGCGACAAAGAAGGTGGAGAGAGAGCTATGATAGGAGGACAGAAGAGTATGAGCAACAGTCAAGGGACGCATGGGCAGCACAAGAACAGCGTGACAGAGAGCTGCGTGATGACATGAGGATGTATGTGCGTGACTCCGCGTATGCACGCGAACAGCTATTAACGATTATTTTCTGTATCAGGAACAGGTTCGCCAGTACAATGACTATCATGCAGGGCTGTCATATCAAGCTCGGCCACAACCGGTGGATTGGAGTGCTCTACCTGAACATAGGCCCGGACAACAATGAGAGGTACCCACAAGCTCAACCCTCACATTGGATACCAACGAAGACAACCCCGATGGAAGCTCACACGACGGGGGAACTGGCAGCATTCGATATGCACACCATGCACCAAAGTCTGATGGAATCCTTCTTTGGACCACCACTGCCGCCCACCTCCGTTTGGATGAGATCAGAACACTCTCTGATCACTTGATCAGGTCCATGTGTTTCTCCACTCTATCTGTTTTATGTTCAAACATGTTATTTGCTATTATTCTTGTCAACACTCTTTTGGTGTGTTTAACCTGTGGTTGGGAGTGTAAAACAATAACTATGTATGTGGGAATGAGTGAATCTATGGTAGGTGTGTTGTGGTACAACCCGAGTGATGACTTGTTTTGATGATTGGGAGAGCATGGATATGATGATGAAACTCCTCTTAAATCCACAATTGCTCCAACAGACTGAATGGTGCATTGGGGACAATGCACCCCTTAAGTGTGGGGATGAGGGGGGTCATGCAAATTAGGGTAAAAATGGTAAAAATTAGAAAAAATTTTATTTTGAAAAAAAAAAGGGAGAAAGAAACCATTTTGCCAAATGTGAATTTTTGCAAAAGTTTTCAAGTAAAGCTCAGTGTGTTTATGAAACTAGAACCCTCACTTGTTGTTTATTAGAGATTGATATAGATCTTAGGTCATGGCCATGTTCCTCAAGTTCAGAAAAAGTGTTCTAGCGGGTCATTCGTGGAAATATGATGGATACCCAGTTAGTGTTAACAAGTATTTGATATAATAAACTCATGTGCACATCGGCAGCCTAAATTCCTACTTGGTGAGATTTTGAGCCTATGACTCATACACATCATACACATATTCAATTGTTGAGGGTAGGCCATATATTAATGTTGTTACAGAACTTGTGTTTTGATGCATACCAATACCATAAGCAAGGTGTTGCACATGAATGATAAAGGCAATCTAGGAACCCATCTACTTGTTAAACGTTTGTCAGTCTCATCCATCATTTCCCTTAGTAGCCACGTTGAGCCTTAAACCATTCTTTTGTTAAACCCAAGACATGAAGCCCAAGTTATTAGTTGATAACCAATCGTTAAGCCATTCAAAGTGAAAGAGCATCCAAAGTCAACCTTATATTATGAAAAAAAGAGGGGAATAAAAAATGAGAAAGACAAAAAAGGAAAAAAAGAAAAAAATAAATGAAAAAAAAGGGAAGAAAAAAGGATTAAAGTGATTTAGCTCTTTGAGTCATGATAAGGATGGTTTAATGAGTTGGGCTATAGTTAGATGTATGTTAGCCATTTTTAAAAGTCAAAACTTCCTACCCGTGCCTAAACCCAAAACCCATAAGTCCTTTAGACGTGTGCAAGATCTATGCAAATGGTGGAGGTGTTATCGCTATACAAGCTTATGTGGACAACGTGGTATATTGGGTTAGTGAGTGATTACACTAGTACATCTTTTACTAGTCCAGAAATTAACCGAGAGGAGTGAATTATTGTGAGGGGTGTGTACATGAGATTAAAAATCAAAATCATGATAATATTAGTTGGGTGATGTCTTATTTTACTCATGATTGACTTGCTAGAATATAAATCCATTAGACGATGTAAGTCGTGTGAACGGGGCATGACCTTTGACCTTAGTTAATCTTTAATATATGACTAGTGAGATAAATTATCAATGATGGTTTTGTAAATTACAATTGAGCTTTGCTTGAGGACAAGCAAAAGGTAAGTGTGGGGATTGTGATCGGGCGGTGAAAGTTTAACGTTTAACGACTTTATTTCCGGGCTTTATGTATAAATGTATGAGAAATAGAGTTACTTTGGAATATTTTGTGTTTGTAGGTTAATGTGAAGAATACGAAGAAATGGAAGAAAAACCAATAATTGGAACTCGAGAAGTCCAGATATGATAAACCGAAGTTGTACGGCAACGGTATTTTAAAACAAGCATAACTTGAACTGGAATTGAGTTACGGGACCCATAACTTATCAACGGAAAGGTCTCGAAAAACTACACATGAAAATCAATTTGCAGGATCGTTCAAGGGCTTGAACACAATTACAACACAACAACACAATGAGGAGATTAACTAAATCTTAATCAACAGTGAACTAGGTAACCAAAGGTGATGCAGAGAACACAAGTAAAGCAAGAACAGAACAAGAGAGTATAGTTTTCAAGGTAGCAGTATATTGCTTTCTCAGTTCTTTTACAAGTGTTACAAAGCATATCGAAAGATACAAGAACTTGGAATACTTATACTACAACCTACAGCCGGCTATACTATGAAAGCCAGCTGGATACAATTGACTAGACACTAACAAAATCAATTGTAGGATCAAAAGGCATATCTGCCTTTTGACCTTGTGACTATGACATGCCATAGCTCACATCCTTATACATTACAAAAAGGATAAAGTACATAAAGTAGAAAGTCTCAGACACAAGACCTCAATGTACAGTTACCAAAAGCATGGACCTTTTCACCAACTCTTGTAAGTTGGTGACTTATCAGAGACGCAGCGGAAAAGGTGCTTTATGGAACAGTACATCAGATAAAGCATGTGTACTAAAAGTCTTCGGAAGAAATCTGTCTTCATAGGTTGAAGCTTCGGAAGACTTTGTCTCTTCAAGCTTCGGAAGACTTCATGTTAGGCTTCGGAAGATATTGGTCTTGGCTTCGGAAGAAATTACACTTAGAGTATTTTCTAATGCTTTGTGTAATTCTTCCGAAGCATTCTTCACTTCAGTACTTAGTGCATGTTGCTGAAACACTTAGGCAGTTTTGGGTTGCATCAGACTTCAGGAATCCTTACAAACTCCCCCTAGGCTGATGCTACCAAAACACCTAGAAGATCTTTAAATGTTTGTAGTCTTCAGAATAATCAATACCATCCCTTTCTTCATTTGATGGTCAGGATCATCAAGACTCTCATAGTATCTTCTCATTTCAAAGAGATCATGCAGAGGTAAGTTGATTATGTCTTGCCATGAGTAGACATTTTCAACACCTTGATCTCTGATAACATTCCATCTTTCTGGATTGGTAGAGTAAGTCCAGGATAAGATGGGTGTGTCGGTTGCTAGAGGAGCCACTTGCATAGGAGTTGATTGGGCTGCCTCATCATGCACTTCCTCAGGTTGATCTGATTCAGCCTGGGGTGTAGAGGTAGATGACTTTGGCTTCTTCTTTTTAGTCTTTGGTTTAGAGGCCATTTTCTTCTTCCTCTTTAATGTCTTTAACTGAGAAGACTGGTCTGCAGCACCATGTTGATCATCAGTGTCTTTCTCAGTTGGGTGTTCCTCCCTCATAGGTTCAGAAGAGAGGGAGTTTGACCCTGTCTTGGATCAGAAGATGAAGTTTGTGAGGCTCAGCTGGAGGTTCTGGTTCAGGTGTCTCTGGTTGTTCAAACTTGACCTCCACTTCAGGTGGGACTTGACTTGGAAGAGAGTGCAAGTCAATGAGTTCACCACTTTAATCTTCTGCTTGATTACCCTTATATGCTCATCCATTGTAGATAGAGACATGGGACCAAGTCTCCTTCCGGAGAATCCATATGACTTCAAGAAGCTCATCATTCTTTGTCTGTCAGCAGACTTCTTTGCATTCTTTTGAATGATGGTTCTTGACTTTGCAGCTTCTTCCCTTAGCTTCCTTTTGGTTGTTTTTCTTTCTTTGACTAACTCAAGCTCAAGTTGCTTTAAGTACTCGAACTCAATGAAGTCATAGGACAGGGGAAGAAGTGTATTTGCCTGATAGAAGCCTGTGGCACTCAGGTAGTTTATCATTTTGATTCTATCCTCTTCTTTATCTACCTGAGGTTCTTGTGGAGCCACATCTTCCTGTGCAGGACTTTCTTGAACTGGAGAGAGAGTGGGAGTATGCTTGTGAAGTCTTTTCTGTCTCCTCTCTTCTTTGAACTGGAGAAGTAACCTTGCATCCTCTTTCTCCTTAATCTCTCTTGACACTTCCATGTCAGCCAGTTCATTCAACTCTTCTAAGGGGAGGGAGATGATTTCATCAACATCATAGTTCCTGGTCTGTAAGTAATTAATCCTGACTGCCCTTTGTTCATCATTTTGAGTATTTGGTCTGGGGGCAGCCCTGATTGCAGCTTGCATGAATTTTGATGACCCAGAAGAACTTTCTCCCCTTAGCCTCCTTTTCCTCTCTCTCTCTTCCTCCTCATTTCCTCAGGAGTCATTATCCTTTTCCCTTTGTCACCAACAGACCTTTGTGACTCAGGGTGGATTGAGGCTTGGCCTTCATTGCTTGGTGTAGCTTCCATGCTCTGGCCAGAGAGAGGCTGAGAAACACCTTCACCAGCAGGTGTCTCAGATGGAGTTTGGACCTCTGCAGCAGTTGTTGATGGTGAGACAAGGGTCTCAGGTTCTGCCACTGGGCCTTCAGCCAAGGTTTCCCCTATGAAACTAATCTTAGGGTCCACCTCAACATCCAGTTGACCGATGACATTGCCTGATTGCCTAAGTCTCCTTCTTAGAGAGAACTCTGCAAGGATTCTGTCTTGGATTCTTTGAGCCAGCCTGTCAGCTTGTCTAGATTTGCTTGGATTGACAAGTGGCATGTTGACTAAATCCAGTCCTTCATAGAAGCTCAGGCTTTGGAACTGAAAGACTTCTTGTTGACCTTGAACTCTGTGAAGTATGAGGGCTCTTCTGTCATCATCATACCTCCATCTGATGATGTAGTTGCCAGTTCCATGTGGTGGAGATGAGACAGCCCTTGGTATACCTTCCTCAAAGAGACTCCTGATGAGAGAGTCTATAGAGTCCACATTAATGTGAACTTGAGGAAGTTGCTGAGAATGCACAACAGCAAGTGAGGATGGTGAGTCCTCTATGTCCATTCTCTTTGAAGAACTCCCAGGTTCTGTGGTTGTGATAACATTCTCCCCCTTTTTGGTAGCATCACCCACTTGCATAGGTGAGCTGGAGGATAAATCAATCACTTCCACAGGTTCTTGTGTTCCTGGTTGAGCTCTCCTGAAAGGTCTCCCAGCTAGTTTTTCCTGCAGATATGAAATCTGGAGTTGCTGATCATTGACCCTGTTTTGCAGGGTAGTCACCTGAGATTCCAAGTGACTAACCTTAGAGACTAGATAGGTACATGTTTGTGACAATTGTTGTACCTTTAGTCTCAAATTCCCCTCATCTTCATCAGAAGAATCACTGGGGGATGAGAGGATTGGACCAAAGTCCCTTCTCTCACCACCAGCTTGAGTTTCTTGGCTGCTGGTTTTCCTCTGCTCACTGGCAACCTCAGTTAAGATGCCAATGGGCTGAGTTGCCATGGTTGAGGTCTTAATGATGTAATCACTTTCAAAAGTGAGAGCCTCTTCCATATGGACATCCTGAACAGGTTCAGATGTGTCCACCTCAGTAATAGGTGACTGATGAGGGATAGACTGAGGAGAGTCAGAGGTACTCATCTCTCTTTGAGTAGGGGAGGAGAAGAGAGACTCATGGTACTCACTGAATCCTAAGTCTTCATCAGTGTAAAAGGATAGGTTGGGAATTGGTTGGTTTAGATCCAAAGGCTGGGGATGGTAGCTATCCCCTGAAGGTTGTTCACTTGAGTGTTGAGACTCAGAGTGAAGGCTTACAGTTGTTGGGCTAATGAGCTCATCAGGTTGAGCTTGAGGAACCTCAGCCCTGATAGGTAAAGTAATGGGAGTGGTTTGCTCCTCAGGAGAAGTGGGAGCTCTGGAGTCCACTTCTTCCTGTAAGGTTGAGTATTTGGGAGCCTGCACAGACTCAATAGCCTGAGCAGGGGTTCGTTGGGATTTTCTTTTGTAGGTGATGAATATTGGAGGTTGTGAAGAGGGTAGGAGAGCAGTAGGTGTGGGTTCAACACTAACTTGGACTGCTATGTTGTCACCTTGAGCAATGAGCTCTAACATTTTTGGGACTAAGGCTGTTTCTACCCCTGAGAAGCCTACAGTTGGCTTCTTCATAATTTTAAAGATGCCGGGCTTCATCTGTCCCAGTTTAAGAATATTGCCTGTTTCCCTCAACTGTGAGCCCAGTTCACAGTTAAGAATGTGTTGAACATATCTAGGAAACATGTAATATTCTAAGGAGTCTAAGTTTGCAAGTAAATTAGTATAAACAAATTGTGAATACCTGAACTTGACCTCCTGAACCATTCCATGAACTATAAAGGAGATCCTCAGGAATCTGGTCCCATCCACCATGCTTGTTTGATAAGCTGTGGATAACCACATGGAGCAGGTATTTCCACTGGGATGAGACCTTCCCTTTCCTGAAGGTCTTTACAGAGAAATCTCCTTCATAGCCCATCTGCTCGAAGGAATGATTAACCGCTTCTTTTGGAAAGAACACTTCACCTGCTTCATCATCCAGCTGAAGATGTCGATTGATGATGGCCGGAGTGATGAAAATTGTTCTCCCCTGCACTGTGGCAGACAGTGCCTTCTCCCCATCCATAATGACCTCTTGGCAGGTCTTCCAGAATTCAAGCAGATGATCCTCATATAGAGGAGGATCAATGGTTAGGGAGGTGAAGTAGTGAGACAAAGACAAGGAACGGCAAACCTCTGAGAAATGAGGATCTTTTCAGAGCATAACAGAGCAACCTGATGTGTTGTCTGTGTAGCTGCATGGTAAAGTGAGGATCATTTCTGTGTGGAAGGTCAGCCATTGTGAGGTAGCTCAGAGATGAAGAGAAAAGAATGGGAAGTAAATTTCAGAGAGAAAGCTTTGGGTTTTAGGTATGGAAGAAAAGCAGATGATAGAAGAGGGGGGAAACCGTTTGGTTTATATGAGAGAGAAGGATTTCAGATAAAGTTTAATGAAAGAGGATAAACTTTGAAATCCGTATGTCGGTCCCACCTCTGAAAAAGTAGTTTACCTTTTTGCTCAAAAAGTAGTTTTCTTGGAGTTCGAAAAGCTTCCGAAAGTAATTTGTCTTCGGAAGTTTGATTGAAAAAGCTTCCGAAGCTAAAGTGACTTCGGAAGAATTTTCCTGAGAGTCTTAAAGATTTATGCTTCGGAAGAGAAATAAACTTTGGAAAGCTTTGTATAAGAGTGAACAAAGCTTCCGAAAGTAATTTTTGCTTCGGAAGGAAAAAGTCCTTAAAAATGAATAAGTGTCTAAGTTGAGAATTTTAAGCTTCGGAAGATAATTTTGACTTCTTCCGAAGGTAAAATCTCTTAGACAGTCATTTATTTTGAAGACATATTTTTCTTCCGAAGGTAAAATGTTATCTTCCGAAGCATCAGAAAATCTTCAAGAATCTAAGGAAAGTCTTCGAAAAGAGTTTTTGTCATTCAAAGAAAACATGAGCTTATGAAAGTGATGAACTAGACAACTTAGGACACACATTTTTTAAGAAGAAATAATTAGAATTAGTTTTAAGAAAAAATCTACTCAAAGTTGATCATCCCAATAGCTGATATCAGATACTTAAATCTCTGTTCATCAAACTTTTGTGAACAGATCAGCATATTGTTCATCTGTGTGAACTTTGACTAGTTTAATTAACCCCTTTTCATAGTTATCTCTTATTAAATGATACCTGATGTTGATGTGTTTGGTCCTTGAGTGCTGCACAGGATTCTCAGTGATAGAGATAGCACTGTTGTTGTCTATGTGGATAGGAGTCTCTTTGAAGTTAAATCCGTAGTCTAGCATCTGATTTTGAATCCAAAGCACTTGAGCACAGCAGCTTGCAGCAGCAATGTATTCAGCCTCAGCAGTTGATGCAGACACACAGGTTTGTTTCTTGCATTGCCATGAGACAACCCTTCCACCAAGAAATTGACATCCCCCAGATGTAGACTTTGCAGTCATGTTGCAACCACCATAATCACTGTCTGTATAGGCATACAGATTGAAATTAGAATTCTTTGGATACCATAAACCAAGTGTTGAGGCACCTTTGAGGTATCTTAAAATCCTTTTCACAGTGATTAAGTGAGACATCTTAGGATTAGCTTGATATCTTGCACAAATACATGTAGCAAACATGATATCAGGCCTGCTAGCTGTAAGATACATAAGACCCAATCATAGCCCTGTATAAGTGCTCATCTACACACTCCCCCTCAAGATCTGGACCAAGGGAGTGGTTTCTGGCTATGGGTGTCTTAGCAGTTTTACAATCAGTCATGTTGAACCTCTTAGTATATCTTGAACATACTTTGACTGACTTATGAAAATGCCATCTTCAACCTGCTTCACTTGAATTCCTAGAAAGAAATTAAGTTCTCCCATTGAACTCATTTCAAATCTATCTTTCATCAGCTTTTCAAAGTCTTTGCAGAGCCTTGAATTGGTTGAGCCAAAGATGATGTCATCCACATATACTTGAACTAGCAGAATGTCGTTTCCTTGTCCTTTGATGAAGAGAGTTCCATCTATAGTACCTCTCCTGTAACCATGTTTACAGAGATACTCAGACAGTGTCTCATACCTTTCTGGGTGCCTGATGCAGCCCATACAGAGCTTTGTCAAGCTTGCAGACATAATCAGGATGATCAGGATCTACAAAACCAGGTGGTTGTTTGACATAAACCTCCTCATCAATCACTCCATATAAGAAGGCACACTTTACATCAAGTTGGTAGACCATGAAGTTCTTGGATGCAGCAAATGCCAGGAATATCCTAACAGCTTCTAGTCTAGCTACAGGAGCAAAGACATCAGTGTAGTCAATCCCTTCTTCTTGTGTGTATCCTTGAACAACTAGTCTAGCCTTGTTCTTGATGATGATTCCTCTATCATCCTTTTTATTCCTAAAAACCCATTTGGTTCCAATGGTAGTCTTCCCATGAGGAAGAGGACAAAGGTTCCAAACTTTCTGTCTTTTGAATTGAAGCAACTCTTTTGCATAGCTTCAACCCAACTTCCATCCTTTAAAGCCTCCTCAACTTTCTTTGGCTCTAACTGGGATAGAAAACAAGAGTGAAGACAAACATTTGCTTCATGGGTTTGCCCTCTTGTCTTTACCCCGGAGATAACATCTCCAATGATGTTTGTAGTAGGATGAGACTTGTGGATCCTTAGCTGAGGGATCACAGCAAGTTGCTGAGATAGATCCAAATTTGAGAAATTTAGATCTGGTCTTGAAGATTGATCCTCCACATTATCACACTTATCAAGATTAACTTGATCCAATGAGTGTGTGACATCATTGATGTTATCATCTATGGTATAGTTATTAGCATCAAGATTCTTGATCACTTTCACCATCACCATTGTTCTTCTGCAATTGAGATGTCTTTATCTGGTTGAGAGGCCTCTGAACTGGAATTTGAAGGCATGCCAGATGTGTCAGCTGGATTTATCATTGTTGTGCTGATAGAAACCTCATTTGCCGAAGTAGTTCCAACTGGAGCTGAAGGTCTTCCAAGCTCAAATCTTGGATCAGGATCACCTGTATTTAAATTTTCTGCAGATCCTGAAACATGCTCACAAGATTTATTAAAACAGTTGGTAACTAAATCAAGATCAAATAGCCAATCCGGACCAGAACCAGCCACACTGGGAGTGTGCTCATTGAAAGTCACATTGGCTGACTCCTCAATGATTCTAGTTCTGAGATTGTATACTCTATAAGCTTTAGCTTGAGAAGAGTATCCAATGAAGTGTCCATCGTCTGATTTCTCAGCAAACTTGGCAACTTGATCTTTGGTATTCAAGATGGTGCAGGGACATCCAAATGACCTGAGAAAACCAATGAAAGGTTTCCTCTTGTGCCAAAGTTCATAAGGAGTCTTACCATGTGTCTTAACTACTAACTCTGTTTTGCACATAGCAGGCAGTATTAACTGCCTCTGCCCAGAAGGTGATAGGCAGTTTAGAGTCAGACAACATAGTTCTTGCAGCTTCAATAAGTGTCCTGTTTCTCCTCTCAGCAACTCCGTTTTGCTGAGGAGTCCTGGGAGCACTGTATTGTCTTGTAATACCCTTGTCATCACAAAATGTATCAAGGATTTGGTTCTTGAATTCAGTTCCTTGATCACATCTTATGGTTTTGACCTTGTGATCACATTGATTCTCAATCTTTAAGATGAAATTCTTTAGAATCTCAGGAGTCTCATCTTTAGTTCTAAGAAAGAAAACCCAAGTGAATCTTGTAAAATCATCTGTGATCACTAGACAGTATAAGGTCCTTCCTAAACTCATTACACTGGTGGGGCCAAAGAGATCCATATGTAATAAGTGTAGGGGAGTAGTGATGGAGTTCTTTTCCTTAGGCTTGTGAGATACCTTGTGTTGCTTCCCTTTCAGGCATGCAACACAATGATCATCACTTGTAAACTCTTTCTTTGGCATTCCAGTTACCAGATCATGTTTAATTAATTTATTCATATTCTTAAAGTTTACATGGCACATTCTTTTATGCCATAGGAAAGACTCATCACTATTTGCTTTAGATAGAAAGCATGAAACTTCTCCAGAGGGAGATGTTTCTTGCAAATCCATCTTGTACATGTTCCCTTTCCTGGGGGCTCTGAGCAGAATATGCTCATGAGGAATGACCACTCCAGGTTTGAGAACAATGCACTCATGCTCAGTGAAGAGCATGTTATGACTCTGATCACAAAATTGAGATACACTCAGAAGATTGTACCCAAGCTCCTTAACAAAATTTACCTTCTCAATGCTGAGCTTACCATTTGTGACCTTGCCCCTTCCATAAATGTAACCACCTTCATTTCCTCCAAAAGCAACTGGTCCTCCATCAATTCTCTCAAAATTATGAAGTAAAGACCTATCGCCTGTCATGTGCCTGGAACAGCCACTGTCAATTATCCAGACATTCTTGTTTGTCTTGAGCTGTTCCTTGGCTTCATCATGATCAGCCATCAATGCTTGGTTTGGAGAAGCATCCTCCACCTGAAAACTCCAGTCAAATCCTCCCTCTTCAACAGCAACCGCAGCATGTTGCTTTGTCTTCTCAGCCTGAGGGGTATTGTTGGTGAAGTTTGGTCTGAGTTGTGTTTGACCCCCATTTGCTCTGGGTGCCTTACACTCCCTGGCGAAGTGACCCATAAGGTTACAATTGTAACACTTAACTTTGCTTTTATCCAGGCCAAACTTTCCGCTGGTAGCATTGCTTGGAAATTTTCTTCCTGTCCTCTTGTAAAACTTCTTGGCTTTGTGAGTGAGAAGAGCCATCTGCTGAACTATCTCCATGTATTCCAGGTCATCTGGATGGATACAGTCTAGATCTTCAAGAGTGAAGAGATAATTTCCACAGCTTTCATCTGCAGACACAAAGGCTTGCGAAGAACTTGTCTCTTGGAATGGACTCCCTTGAGTAAAGTTCTCCCTTGGTGTCTCCGGGAAGGTGATGAAAGGACCCTTTTGTGAGTTGTCAGGGTAGCATAGGAGATGATGTTGGGGTTCTATGCTGTCCCTTTCAGCCACATGAAGGGCTGAACCCATTTGATTGTTAGAGTTGCCAGATGAACCTTGTAAGTTCATCTCCATCTGGTATCCACTGAGAATCCCATATAACTCTGTCAGAGTAAGAGTTTTAAGGTTCTCAGTCCTCTTGATTACCACACAATAGTGTGTCCATTGCCTAGGAAGTGAGGACATGAACTTCCTTACAATGTCTCTGTTCTCAAGAGGAACTCCTCCATCCACAAGGGTATCCACAATCTCAACATACCTGAAGTATTGTTGGGTCATGGTTTCACCTGTTTTAAAGGTGAAATTTTCAAACTGCTGCTTCAGAAGATCTTTCTTGTTCTCCTTGGCTTCAGAGGAGCCTTCATACATCAGCTTCAGTGCATCCCACAGCTGTTTAGCTGTCTTGCACTTCTTAAAACCTCTGTACACAGAGTTTGGAATAGCAGTCTGAAGAGCAGTCATGGCCTTCCTGTCAATCTCTACTCTTTTCCTATCTTCATCTGAGTAGTTGGCCACATCTTTAGGAATCATACCAGCACCGGTAGCAGAGGGGGTGCTGGGTATGAAAGGTCCATATTCAACAGATTCCCGCATTCTTGAGTCAAGAGACCTGATGAAGCCTTCCATCCTCATGCACCAGGTGTCGAAGTCATCAAGAGTGATCACTGGGGATTTGTTCATGGTTCCAGTCTCCATATCAGTCTTTGAGATGGAAGCCATTTGAGAAAAGTTTAGTTTTTGTGTGTGTGAGGGATCTTAAGATGGTTAGATCTTATATCACGAGCCTGAAAGCTCTGATACCAATTGCAGGATCGTTCAAGGGCTTGAACACAATTACAACACAACAACACAATGAGGAGATTAACTAAATCTTAATCAAACAGTGAACTAGGTAACCAAAGGTGATGCAGAGAACACAAGTAAAGCAAGAGACAGAACAAGAGAGTATAGTTTTCAAGGTAGCAGTATATTGCTTTCTCAAGTTCTTTTACAAGTGTTACAAAGCATATCGAAAGATACAAGAACTTGGAATACTTATACTACAACCTACAGCCGGCTATACTATGAAAGCCAGCTGGATACAATTGACTAGACACTAACAAAATCAATTGTAGGATCAAAAGGCATATCTGCCTTTTGACCTTGTGACTATGACATGCCATAGCTCACATCCTTATACATTACAAAAAGGATAAAGTACATAAAGTAGAAAGTCTCAGACACAAGACCTCAATGTACAGTTACCAAAAGCATGGACCTTTTCACCAACTCTTGTAAGTTGGTGACTTATCAGAGACGCAGCGGAAAAGGTGCTTTATGGAACAGTACATCAGATAAAGCATGTGTACTAAAAGTCTTCGGAAGAAATCTGTCTTCATAGGTTGAAGCTTCGGAAGACTTTGTCTCTTCAAGCTTCGGAAGACTTCATGTTAGGCTTCGGAAGATATTGGTCTTGGCTTCGGAAGAAATTACACTTAGAGTATTTTCTAATGCTTTGTGTAATTCTTCCGAAGCATTCTTCACTTCAGTACTTAGTGCATGTTGCTGAAACACTTAGGCAGTTTTGGGTTGCATCAGACTTCAGGAATCCTTACAAGATTGCACAGGAAGGTGGCGCCACTGACGCCCCCATAGGCGCCACCGACGCCGGGGTCCGGGCTTTTGTTGAGATTGAGCCTATTTTGAAGGGATTTAAAAGAAAAAAAAACCTAATTCGAAAAGAACTTTTACACACAGCAATCTTGGACGAAATTTGGCAACCGGGGATCATTCTCAAGCTCTTCTAACATCAAGAACGTCGATTTCATCCGAATTACATGATCAATTACGTTTTTGTTGAAGAATCGATGAAGATGCAAGGCTAAATCCATTGTGATTCACTTCGGGGGACGGGTTTGTGCAAGTTCTAGTTTTTCTTAGTTTGTAACCTAGATTGGGATTGAATCTTGAACCTTTTAAGTTCTTTTGGATTCAATTTATGATTTGATTCGGTAAACGGTTTAATTATGATTTAACCTAATTTTGATATTCTTTAACTTTGGTTGTCTTTAATCATTGTGTGAGTAATTATTAGACTTAGGGTTTCATGATTCAAATTGGTAATTGTGTGAATAAGGTCCTTTAAACTTTAATCCATAATTATCACGTAAATCATATCATGTATAGGTCACCATTAATGGCTTCTCATTAGGTTTCATTTAAGAAAGATTGTAACTTTGCCAAACCTGAATCCTGAAGTGGATTGCTTTTCAATCAAGATTGTTAAAACTTAAACTTTATTTCGTTAAATTAATTAATTCTCAATTCAATTAATCAAGCAATTTCCTTTTTTAATGTTTAATTCTTTTAGTTTAATCGTTACTAGCACTTTCCTGTGATTCCCTGTGGATTCGACACCCTGCTTACCCTTTACTATTAAGGGTGATTAGGTACTCTTTAATATATATTTTTGACCGACCACACGACATCGATCACCGGGTCCCAATTTTGTAAATGTTTTCACATACTCTCAACTTTATGTTTATTTTCCTCCAACGATCTCTTACCAACTGATAGTTAACCCCTTAGTTTTTTATGTCGTGGACTATTTTTATGGCCAAAACACTAAACAGAAAGTTGAATTTTATCATCAGGTCTGTTAATTTGAAACTTCTACACCCCAAAACCCACCAATCTCCACTTCCTTATTTGAACCATCGAACACGTTGAAGTAGATTTAAGGTGATGATGGAGATTAGACAATGAAAAACGAACTCAAATGAGACTAGATGTTGTTGGAGTTGAAAAATGGCTCAAAGTTGGCATCATTTCATCAAAAAACTAACGATGGTTAACTTTTAGTTAGTAATAGATTATCATATGAAAATAAGTATAAAGTTAGGAGTGCGTGTAATATTTTCTGAGTTTGGATTAATCACAGTCAATAAATAAAAATTAAGATTATTAAAATCCAATAACCCATAAAAATACAAGACCATGTCAAGCATCCCATTACTAAAAGTATGGATTACATAATGTAATATGATGTATTTGAAATTTTGTTTATTTTACGTCAATGAATTACGAATTCTACGATCAGGCATTAACTACCACTTATGCATGTATATAAACACTCCACATACTCTTATATTTAAATGTATCATGTCGGATTAATACCCATAACAATTTGATTTTTTTATTTAACTTATGTGTAATTACCAATTCTACAACGCATAGATTTAGTGTCATCAAATATCATTTAAGTAAAAGTAGATTGACTTGTTGATCAAAACAAATAATAGTATACATCAAACAAGTATTGTATAGAGTGCATGTTTGTTTAAGGTTTTTATAAGTTTTTAGAATTAACATTGTCTAAATGGCAATAACCCTTGGTGAGTTCCTAGGGGCTAAGCCTCTAATTGAGGTCAACGAAAAATCTAATATTGAAATATGTACTTGAAAATTTATTAGATTCTTTAAGATACTTGAATTTTACATGAAAATTTAATGTTGGAATGAGAACCCTATCTCCACCAAAGTGACCTAAAATAAATTGAATATTTTCACCAAAAAACAAATACGAGTAATTTGGTCATCTCCCGATACATAACAAAAACACAAACATACGTATTTGATCTTGAAATCTCTCTGAGTTTTATTAGACTGAAATTTCAAGTATACCGTCAAATTGTTCAATTTGAAAGTAAATTATGATTTTTATATGAGAAATCAAGTACTATAGAACCATGAAAACTACACTCCACAAATATCAATTGTTGCTTGCTAGTTTGCAAAGCTCTAAAGCCAGATGAAATTCACAACCACTAATAGAACACGTCTACAGCCAGCCAACCACCACCTTAAAGTTAAAGTCTATAGTCAACATCTAATTACAGACCTCAAACACAACTTGTAAGTTAAAAGAAGACGACCAATGTTTTTTTCCTTTAATATTTATTTTTTTTACGCTAACTAAGGTTGTTACTCGGTGCGTTACACAGGCCAACCAGCATAAGGTCCTCTAAAACACGAATGTTCCCATCGTATCCCATATATCAAATGTAGATATGTGTGAACATACTGAAATGTAATAAGACAATTACCCAAAAGTAATAACATATTAATGTAAAATGATATCCATACCAATGTTTACAATTTTACATGACCTTATTTGTGACTAAGCCTTTCATAAAGCAACTACAACACAAAAAGAAAAGATATGTCAATCATTAATATTATAAAACCCTATCGATAACCTTTTAAATCCTTTGATGATCAAAACTCGAATCATTTAACATAGATAGAACTCAAATTTGAACATACCTCTTCAAAACCTATATCCCTTTGATGACTTATCCCACTGCTATTCCACCAATAGCTCCGGCCACTAAGTCCACCAAGAGGCCAACCGCCGCCTTGTGAAGCGATTCTATATCTGATCTGTCCACAACACATTAACATTAACATCCATATTTGTAACCACAATGATCCTATTCTCTCGAAGCATTCATGAGCTATTAATCCCGATCTACGTGATGTTTGAGCTTCAAACGCCTTCAATCCTTCTTATATCATTTTTCAATGCTGATTATCATGCCATAGAGGTAACCGATTTTGGTGTTATGATTGAGGTTTACACTCCATGATGGACGGTGAGCGATTGTATATGGTATACTGGGAAAAGGGTTCTATAAGCGACATCTATGGTCGTGATCATCGTCCTGTTGATTGTGATTTGTAGAGAAGTAGTACACTAATTTAGTATGTTGTTTTAGACTAGATGTATGTTGTGTTTTCGAGTCTTAAGTAAGAAGAGAAATAGAAGAAAATGAATGAAAAGTGAAAATTGATTGTGTTCCTAATTTTTTTAATGAGGAAAACGTAAGGAAACAAAAAAACTTTATGTTTCTGAGTTTTTTAAAAGAAGAAAATGGAAAGAAATAAAAGAAATTTTTTTAGTAAATTGCCCTTCTAACTTTCCTTAAAAAATGGAAGGAAATGGAAAGAAAGAAATGAAACACATAAAATTGTTACTTTTTTTTTCGTTCCCTACGAACTCTGGGACATGAAAATTTAAAATATTTTTCTTTTCTCTCCATTTCTTTTCTCTCCTTAAGTTTTTTTTCCTTCATTTATTTTCTCTCCCTAATTTCCTTTTACTTCTTTTCTTCATTTATTAAACCCGAGAACTTAGGGATATTGGTGCTCCTAAGGCTTCAAAGTTGCTAATGTGGACACGTTTGTGGCGTTAAAACCACTACGTCCTAGTTAAAGGGAGGCTTCAAACTCATATTTAGATAAACGCTTAATCGTTGTTAAAAGAGATAAATGATTCATTTTTTCTCATTTTAGAAACTAAAGGGCTTTAAACTCTCTACATTTTATTTAAAATAATTTAATTAGTGTAACTTATACAAAATGATAATAACTAGTTATAAAGCTCGTACGATGCAAATCATGTGCGTAGTTTGTTAACGATACAACAACAGGTGACGGTGTTTGCATATTTTAGTAGTGATGTTAATGTAGTTAAGTATGTTAAAGAAGCATGTAAGTTGTGACAAATCAGTTTGTCGAGATTAAAATGTAGATGGAAAAGAGTACACCGAGACATTATATCTAGAAGTTAAAAAATCGTTGCGTTGCTTTGAACGTAGCACGACTCGATTCGGAATAAAATTTATGACAAAACATAGATAAAAGAAGTATGTTAGAATGGTATATGCATAGAGTAAGAAACACAAGCGGGGGCAAAGAAATTAGTAAGTCTTTGATTTGACGACTTCTACGAAGAAATTTTGAATAAAATTTAATATGAAAGGATGTTTAAAAATGTTTCTTAGGGTTTAAAAATGTTTCTTAGGATTTAAAAATTAAAAATATATGAAACCTTTAATGAAGACGTATGAATGTGACCGTGAGCATTCTAGAAAGCAAAACGGTTATTACAAAGGGAACACCTATGATAGGTAGGAGGGATGATGAAAACAGGAAGAACTGGTCAATGAGAGGAGAGATGTCCACATCAATTTATTAAATCAAGTTCCCAGGAATCTATAAATAGAAAGTGAAACCAAGTGTAATTTATTTATAAAAAAGCAAAGAAAAAAATCACAGTATTTTTCTGTACATTCTCTACAAATTTAGTACGTTCGGAGAAGAGTGAAGGATTACTTATTCTTCATTTAAAAAACGTAAACGTCTAAGAATGCTAATGCTAATGGTAACAAAATAAAAAATAAAAATAAATGTAACTTATAAATATAATACGGTAACTCTCTATTTTGAACTTGGGTGGGTCAGTTGCATATGAAACTTAGAGACCCAGTTGAATTTGTTTACAAATTGATTCATCAATTATATATAAAACTTCTGTTAGTATTCAAAATATCAACCGATATTGAAAACTGATCCGTAGTATAATGGTTAAATGTTTCATCGTTCATAATATATTCTTTTCTTTGAAATCATATTTTTTACTCTTAAACACTATCTAAAGCTTTACTTCTAAATATTTAAAACATGTCACTTTATAAGAGATAATTATAATGTTCCTAGGCAATAAGACTACATGCGTACAACACCATATTCAATTGGATGTCCTTAGAACATTATACATAAACCAAATTACGTAAGTAGAAAAAGTACACAGTGTTGTTTTTCATCCTTGTAGCACTTCAACATGCAAATCAAAACACATTATAATAATGATCTTGACCTACCTTCATCGATTCATGCCAAAGATCAATCAAACGTGATGAGGATGGAGACGAATAGGAAGCCCTTTTACTGGGGTAGCCATGGGATCATATTCAATTTTCTCATCGGGTATTAGAAGATCCCATTTGAAATGGTGATGACGTTGTGAAGGAACACAAGTACTTGCAGTCGGGCAAATTCTTTCCCTAAACACATCCTAGGACCTCCTCCAAACGGCACATATGTGAATGGCGTTGGTCCTGCGCCTTCAAATCTCGATGGATCAAACTGTGTCACATCTTCAAAGTTAGCCTCATCCTTATGTGTTGATGCAGTACTCCAGTGTAGCTGAAGGTGCATCATAAAAGCATAACAAAGTTAGTCAGTTTTATTAAACTTTTTTTTGCATATCTTTTCCCTTGATGTCTTAATTGTACAGGCTTTCAATTTATGCATATATAGTTTACTAAAATAAACGTATAAGTTTGTCACCTTCCATCCTTTGGGAATGGTATAACCTGCATACTTGATATCCACCAAGGCCTCTCTATAGGCTCCGGCGATAGGTGGGTTTAGTCTCATGACTTCAGATACAACATTCCAAGAGTATTTCATCTTCTGTATGTCCTCCCATTTCAACAATTCCCCGTCTTCTTTTGTTTTGGAAATATGTATTTGCTCTGTATAAAAATACATATCATTCACCATTAAAGTTGAATCCAAACATGTTAAATGATTTGAAATAACTAACCTTTTAAAACCTTGTCATAAACATCAGGATGCTCACCAAGACTCTTCATGAGCAAAGTGATAGTAACCGCTGAGGTGTCATGACCTGCAAATAGTAGTAATAATATGTTGTTTACAATCTCTTTCTCCGTAAAATACCTGCCATTTTCATCTGAAGATGTAAGCAAATGTGATAAGAGGTCTTGTGAGGATGAAGCATTTCCTTCTTCTAGTTCCACTCTTCTTGCTTTGATAATCGTCAATAATTCGGCCCTGATAGCTATCGCTGCTTTTTTAGAGCTATAAAATCGTGTCCCAGGGAAGCTGATAGGTAGTTCGATGATGCCTTTCAATAAAATGTTGAACAAGGAACCGAGTTTTGCGATGTGGTTTGGCTCCTCGAGGCTCATAAATAAACAACATGCAAGCTCAAAGGCATATATTTTTATTGTTTGGTATACCTTCACCGTTTCCTTACCTTTACACATGCAAATTACAGATGAAACAGATTGTCAAAAATCTCAGATTGATTTCAAGGCTAAAAGCTAATGCACCAAGAAAACTTTCATAATGAGTTTTGTGTACCAAACACAAGGTCACAAGGATTATGTTGAAGGCCATATAATGACCTCCCAAGGGGAGATATATGATTTGGGTGGTGAGTGTCCACAAAACCTAGAGGCTTTTAACTGGAATATACCAATCTTTTCATCCAATCAATGAATATTATTATAAGAGATAGATACTACTAAGCTAATAATAGTATAGATAGTGACTAGTTTGATAATTGGGTTATATGTCTTTTCACAATCCATACCTGGTTGTAGACATATTTCATGAGCAGCCAACTGAGCTTTATACTATGCAAGGCTCGAGTGTGATTTGGGTGGGTTCTATCAAGAAAGGATCTATTACCCTGGATAGTGATAAGGAGCTGGATGAACGATCGAGGTTAGGAAGAATTGGTGGGTAAGGCATATGATATGACATCCACATAATGGATGGATTGAGAACAAGAAAACAAACACACAAAAGGGACGGCTGCAATTTTAGAATATTCGCATCAAGATCAGAATATTCGGTTATGAATATGAGTGGTTAGTTCACCCGTCATCATTCTCTAGTGTGAAGTTATCTGATAGAATTGTGTTTATCTTGTTTTTTGTTTGTTTAGATTTAAACATTGATTGTTTGATCATCTTTTATTGTTTATGTGTTTGTATGGTTGATCCAATTTGAATAATTGTTTTGGTAAATTGTTCATCAAATTATTCATATTAGAATTATTAATCATTTGAATTATTTATTATTACATTATCTTAAATTGATGTTTATTAATAATTTAACTAGGTTTGACATTAGTTAGTTTCTTACTTTCTAATTTAATACCCGTCATCTGGTTAGTAATCACGTTTTAACAGGAATAACAAACTAATCAACAGGAATAACAAACTAATCATGTGTATGTGATTTCTAATATGGTACAACCTAGTTGACATGATCATTCGCATACATGAAACCGGGTGTGATCATCTTTTAGTTTTATTTTATTTAAATTAATTGTTTAGTTTTGTTATTCTCATCCACATTCGTTACAGTCAAAATGACAATAGTTTAGTTTTAATTAATAAGTTAGTCAAATAATCAAACAAATCAGGTAACACTAATCACATGCTCTCTATGGATATGATACCTGACTTACACTAGCTATCTAGGTTAAGTAGGTTTTTGCATGACCCAAACGATAGGTTATCATATAACCCGAAAGTAAATTAGTTTAAACATGTTTACCCAAGTGACATGCATGATAAAAAGTGAAATGTTTGCCTTTAGTACGCCAAACATTATATACTAAACACTTTAAAACGTCATCGCTAAATGACCCATTTCTGGACGTCAAGCAGAAAAACTTTGAGTGAGGAAAAGTGAAGAATACAATGAAGAAATTAGATACGAATCACAAGAAAACTGCCAGGGATGTATTCAAAAGAACACTTGTTATTGATTGTGAATTTTCTAACAAAATAATAAGTGCTAGTGATGTGTTGCCTTCACGGACGTGTCAGTTATAAGGTTCCGTATTCGAGTAACAAAGATGATCGTCTAAGCCAATACGTGGCCCGCCGTTGATACAATTATCTATTAAAAAATATATATATGTTTTTTTTCACGTGCATCCATACATGCTATCTTGAATGCTTGGGTGAATGCCTGTGGTAAGCCATGAGAGGGACCCATTATACTTGCAATGAAGGTATGGGGTCATAGTCATTATTTTCTAGTCAAATTTAACCATTTTTTGTGTTTGTAAATGAGACAGACCACATAGGCTAAAATCAATTATAATAAAATGACACAAATCAATTATTCTGGTGTAGTCGGGGATGGTGTCTATAGCAAAACGACAAATGTGGTGGGCTCGTGAAATCTTGCATAGCACAGTACTGATTTGGTGCTATCCTACGGCTAAAGTGTTATATACAATGGCTGCAAAATTAGTGGTGGGATATACAGGACCGTGTGAAAAGATGTGGATAGTTTAGATGGGAAGATATATATATTATATATATATATATATGATGAGAAAAACATGTTAAAAATTTAACCATAAAAGATTGTATAATATATTCTTATATCTCTTAAATAACTGACGATGATCTGAATGTGCAAGTATATATATAAAGGCAGCTAGCTTACTCTAATAGCTATTTAATTGAAAGTAACAATTACCTTGCCAATGATCCTCAATATGTCTACGGGTGACAATATCCATAGTAGCAGCATAGTGAGTGGCGAAAGCATCAGGACCAAGATACGATAACATCATCTTCCTCATCCACTTAGCTTCATCACCACGAATCGTAACCAGACACCTGCCGAAAAGCTCCTCACGGCGACGGCCACCACGACGCCACGAGCTTGTTCTCGTTCCCAAACAAGAACTTGTTACCAGCGGGACCGCATAGGACTGCCATGCGGTCCCCAAGTAACGAGGTCTTGAACACGAGAGGACTCCCGTGTTTCTCCATCCGTTCTTGGATGAATCTCTCAGGAACTCCGTCCCAATTTGCATGCAAAAGGGACAGAGTTTCGCCGAGAAACGGCCAGCCGAAGCTTCCCGGCGGAAGGTTGATTTTGCTTCTTTTAGTTTTGTGGTTCTTGTAAAGGATCCAGAGAATGTATAGAAAGATGAAGAAGAGAATTGGTGTTAAAACTTGAGTCATCGTTTGCGTTCGTGAAACCATGGACAAGTGAGCTTGAATCCTTATATGTACTTCTTCCAGTCCTATCACGTGTTACGTACATAGTGACGATTGGATACGAATGAAAACATTTAATGCTAGTGGAACTTATAATATATTATTTTGTGTCTAAAACGTGGAATATTTTGATGGTAATATAACGAACGTTGGATATTTTGATTGTAAGATATAATTCTCCTAGTTGTTAAGGGTTTAAATCATATGTTATACAACTTGTTTAATTTTTCTTTTTTATAAAACAAGTAGTAGTCAAGGGTTTAAATTTTACGCTATAAGAATTGTTAATTTTTTATTATAAAACAATAAGTTAATTGAAGAAACATAAAATTTACGATATCAAGTTATGGTGGATAGAATCATAGAAAGACTATCTCTAATGATGTCATGGGAGGGGGCTGATATGCGCTTGTGACGTGTGGGGAACACCGTTAAAAGAAGAAAAAGATGAAGTGTTAGGAAAAAAAATTAAAGTATCAACTCTAGAGAGTGTGAGATCTGATGTTACAACTTCTATTTTCACTAATTTTTACACTATTAATACAAACTCATTTAACTATTTTTTACACCTTCTATGCTACATTTTTCCGTACATTCTCTTTACAAATTTGTAAAAAAGTATGTATTAACTTATTATCTCCTTATTATGATTGTCACCATCTTCTTCTTCTAGCTCATCTCTCGAAATGTGTACATGAAATTTGTAAACATGTCAACATAAAACGTTTCAAAACCACTAGAATCATTTAAAGAATATTCTCTTTACCAAACATATACATATATAATGACGATGTTATAACAAGAACACTATGGGTCTGTTTGGTATGTGGTAATGGAATGGACAACGGAATGAAATGAATAAGAGAATGAAATGGATAAGAGAATGAAATGATCATTATATTCCATTATTCTGTTTGGTTGCCATTTAGTAATAAATTAATCATACATTTGTTTTTTTTGTTAGATATAAAAAACGAAACAATGAAGCGTAAAAGTAGTTATGATGGTGATGATGTGCAGGAGTGGTGGCCGGAGGTGGTTTCCGGCGGCAGTGGTGGCCGGCGGTGGTTTCCGCCGGCGGTGGTGGGCGGAGGTGGTTTCCGGTGGCGGTGGTGGTCGGCGGTGGTTTCCGCCGGCGGTGGTGGGCGGAGGTGGTTTCCGGTGGCGGTGGTGGCCGGCGGTGGTGGCCGGCGGTGGTTTCCGGTGGCGGTGGTGGCCGGCGGTCGTTTCCGGTGGCGGTGGTGGCCGGCGGTGGTTTCCGGTGGCGGTGGTGGCCGGCGGTGGTTTCCGGTGGCGGTGGTGGCCGGCGGTGGTTTCCGGTGGCGGTGTTGGCCGGCGGTGGTTTCCGGTGGCGGTGGTGGCTGGCGGTGGTTTTCGTCAGCGGTTTCCGGTAGCAGTGGTGCTCGACGACGGCGGTTTCCGTTGACGGTGGTGGCTGGCGGTGGTTTCCGACGGTGGTGGAGGCCGGAGGTGGTTTCCGGACGCAGTGGTGGCCTTAGGTGGTTTCTTGCGATGTCGGTGGTGGCCTTCGAAGGTGGTTTCTTGCGATGACGGTGGTGGCCTTCGGAGGTGGTTTCTTTCAGTGGTGGTTCCTGGCGGCGGCGGTGCCCTCGGAGGTGGTTTTCGGCGCCGACCGTGGCCGATGGTGGTGGCCTTCAGTGGTTTCCGGCGGCGGTAGCGGTGGCAATGTCCGGCGATAGTGTTCCCGGGGTAATGGTGGCCAGCCGCGGTGGTGGTTGTTGTGGCGGTGGTGTTGATGACTAATGATGGAAGAAGGTATGCAATGAAAAAAAAAAAGAGGGAGTGGATGGAATGAATTTGAGGGAATGAAATCAACTACGTAAATGTTCATTCCATTACCTCCACCAACCAAACATGTCTTTATTCATTCATCTTCAATGGTTCATTCCATTCCGCCCTTCATTCCCGCATACCAAACGCTACCTATATTTTTCTCGATCAATCCCCAAGGTTTCACCTTTTCTAGATTATGGTAATTACCCGAATGAATCATTCGATTTATATTTCTGCCCAGATTTCTCATTATTTCTTTTCACGATATACATGCCCACTATCTTTTAGTGCATATAAAAGTTCATGACTAATAACTTTTTCGTTTGTTTGACGTAAATGAGGATAAGTCTGAGTACTTTAACAAATATGTTTGTCATGAAGGTATGTAACGTGTACTAGACTCGCTATAATTACACGATCTGATACACCACTCATTATTGGCGGCTTTTCACAATGCTTCAAAGTGTTCCTTTAAAGCACTTCGACTTTGTATCCGAACTTTTCAACCATGCTTATTTTCTCTAGTTCTAGCTTTAAAGTTTTCTAATCTTTAAAGCAAATATTTTATAAGGATTTTGATTTTCTTACGTGACTTTGATGAAAGAAAGCATTTCGGGAACACGAATAAAAAGGCCTTCATTGTGAATGTAGTAGGCTTGTTTGCAAGAGTTATAAAGTAGTTTCAACGATGCAATCAACGCGTGAGAGTAAACATGCGAAGGCAGTTTGTTTGCACATAAGTTTTCTTGTCTATTGATATGAGAAACCATCATGCCAGAGAAAATAAACCGATGCGTTGTCTGATAAAATAAAGCATATGTAAGTTGTAGTCGGTAAAACAGTAGACATTAGATTTGGTAACTCCTCCTTAATTGATAATAGTATAAAATATATATCAGTACCAAATCATTATACTAAAATGAAGTTTTATTACGCGCTCTTTAACCCACTCTCAATCGTTGATTATAATCCATCAACATTAATCTTATGACTCTCATTTAATTGTATTAAAATATTACAAATATCAACATGTTTTTTTTATTTTTTTAGTATAATTTTATATATTGAAAATTCTAACTCCAATGTTTTTTCCATCGTTACTTTCTTGTCATAATAAAATTTGGTAATGACTCGATTTAATCGTTTGGAGGTCCAATTTAAGAAAAATATACATGACTGATTAAATTAAACAACTTTTGAAACTTTGTTACTATTCTTTGATATTTTTCCTATATAAAGCTGAGAAGGTTAAATTATTTTGCATTTGAAATAGAAAATACTAGATCAACGTAGTCATCTTCTATAGTCGTGCTTTTATTAACAAACTCCACACGAATCCATCGTATTCTCGTATTGTTACACATCATCGTTTACCATCACACATGTATGTCATTATAATGTGATGTAAAATACTATAATATAATATAACAACTTAATATAATGTAATAACTTAATAAAATTTTAGTGTGTATATCGTATTTTCATTAACATTAAAATAATGTAATGTTAGTGGCTAGGAATGTAATTTGGTGTAAGAGCACTTAGCATCTATTATGTTTAATTAAAATCAACTATAACAAAAATGTTATATTACTTACATTGCATCACATTAAGATTAAAATTTAATATAAAATGTAATTTAATATTAAGTAATTTGATAACATGTAACGTACGTAAATTTAATGTCGATGTAATGTAGAAAATACTAAATTGCAAGGGTGTCCTGAAAGAGCAACAATGCTAGAGGTTGAGAACTGTCTATAGAGAGCTTCAAAAGATGGAGTATATTAGTTGGAAACTTGCAGGACCATTAAAGGGTACTTGCTTATAACACAACACAAAGAGGAGAGTATGCAACAACACTTAATAGGTTAAATGAGGAACTAGAAAACCGGTTTTAATGATAACTAAGAAACACAAGTATATAAGATACAGAACAAGAACAACGCAAATAGTTGGTTTTTAAGGTTGATATATATTGCTCTCTAGTTCCTTACAAGTGTTTACAAAGCAATGGTTTAAGATACAAGGACCAGAGATACTTATACTACAACCTACAGCCGATCATATTTTGAAGGCTAGCTGGATACATGATCTAGACAACAAAATCAATGTAGAGTCAAAAGGCAGATTGCTTTTTGACTAATGACTATGACATGCCATAGCTCACATCCTAATATATTACAAAAAGGATAAAGTAGAAGTTAAAGACTCAAGACCTCAATGTACAATTACCAAAAGCATGGATCTTTCACCGACTTATGTAAAGTTGGTGTCTTATCATAGTTGCAGCGGAAAGGGATCCAGCTTTATGTAAAAGGTACATTAGATAAAGCATGTGTTCAAAAGTCTTCGGAAGAAATCTGTCTTCAAGTGTTGGCTTCGGAAGACTTTGCCTTTGAAGCTTCAGAAGACTTCATCTTTGGCTTCGGAAGATATTGGTCTTGGCTTTGGAATATTTCACACTTAGAATATTTTCAAAGACAGAATATGAAACTATCGAAGCATTCTACTTCAATACACTTGTGCATGCATGCAGGAGAGACTTTGGGTGTTTGGGTTGCACAGCCTTATATTTAACCTTACAAAACTCAATTTAAGACATTAAAAAATCAAGCTGCAAGAGTTGCTGATTTGAAATTATAATTTAAGGTATAATTCCTTCTGAGAAACCATTAACCTTGAGTAGTCCATCAATCATTATCACTGCAAGAACCTTTGGTTATGCCTTCCTTCACACATATAGTGAATCTGGAATCTTAGATAATGCTACCAATAAAAGCATAGATGTGACATCCGTCACCCCAAGATCATTATCACTGCAAGAACCTTTGGTTATGCCTTCCTTCACACATATAGTGAATCTGGAATCTTAGATAATGCTACCAATAAAAGCATAGATGTGACATCCGTCACCCCAAGGTCCGTCAATAACGTGATTATCCGTTAACTTTTCTTTGATCGTTCATTCCTCATCTTTATTAACTTCTTGTGTGGATATCATACTTGCTTTATTACCTTTGTGCTTGTGTTTCTTTCGTGAACGTGTGCTATGCTTAAATCTTTTTACAAATTTCATCGCCGTTGTCATTAAATATATCATTTTTATATAAAATTATTGTCATTAATAAAACCATTTTTAAGTGCCAATCAACATTAAATATATTTCTAACATTAATGAAACAAACACTTTTAAGGTTGTTTTCAACCGAAACAAACTTTGGGAACTCAGGGCTAAGTGCAGGGACTAAAATTAACATTTTGCAAACTTGAGATGGGTATAAAAACCCCATTCCCAGCCATTCTTCCTCACTTCATCTTCTTCTTCTTCATTCTTCTTCACTTCACATTTTCTTCATCTTTGCACCAAAACCGCCCCGTTTCGTCTCTTTTCGTCGTCTAGACTTTATCTACAACCTTGTCTACTCCATCCTTGTAGGTAGACGACTTGGTTGTCCCTTTCTTGCTCGTGTTACTGCTGTCCATTTCTAGGGTTTCGGGTATTCGGTTCAACCCGAACACAAGAGGTCGTGTGGGTGCGTGTGACGCCTTTCTGCGTGTGCTTCTTGTTTGCGTGTGTTTGTAGTGTGTTTCTAGAAGTTCTTGTTATGTTAACCTCGTGCTCGGGGCAGCCAAAGGCTGCTCTGCACTTCAGCCATCGCGAACCTGCAGTTCAGGCGACTGGGTCTGTCATGCAACCGAGCCGTGCGACTGGGTGAGTCGTGCGACTGATGTCATTCGGCGACTGAGTAGTGCGACTGGGGATGTCATGCGACTGAGTTGTGCGATCGAATGTATGTGTGTGATTGAGTCAATGCGTATGAGTGATGTGTGCGATTGAGTCAATGCGGATGAGTGATGCGTGCGATTGAGTCAATGCGGATGAATGATGTGTGCGATTGAATCATGTGACCGAATGGATGTATGCGATTGTGCGTGTGTCGCACGACTGAAGGCCAATCATACGAATGAAGGTTCAGTCGTACGAATGAAGCTGATTCGTACGAATGAAGCTGATTCGTACGAATGAAGGTTGATTCGTGCGTATGGAGGTTAAGTCGTGTGATTGGGTGTTGTGTGGTACGACTGAATGCCAGTCGTGTGAATGAAGGTTCAATCGTACGAATGAAGCTGATTCGTACGAATGAAGCTGATTCGTACGATGAAGTTGATTCGTACGAATAGAGTGTTGATTCGAGTGTCTGATCCTGTTGTGTGACTGATGATGCTGGTGTGTGAATTCCCTTTTTGAATGTCTTGTGATGATAAGGAACATCAGTAAAAACGTCATTGCTTGACCACAAAGATTAAAGTCCGCTATCAACATGCACATACTATTTCAAATTAAATCAACCTATCATTTTACAATTATCAACAACCCATTTGGGAATACAAATATTTAACAAGTACTTTCTCTTATAACAATGGGATCATTATACGAATGTCATTGGCAATGACGACTCCTTCCGGTACTTGGATCTACATAAGATCTGATACGTGTGTCCGCTTTTGTGTGTGTTACCCACGACCGAACCGATACAACCCGAACCGACCGAACATTACTATATGCTTTATACATATCATTAATGCTTAACAATAACTGTCAATAGGTGTTTGACTGTTCATTACATACAACTGTTGAGAACTTTGATCATTCATACTTACCACTTAACAAGTGAGTTTCGTGGCCCCTTTTTATGCTTATACAACTTTTCAATCATTTACAAACATGGGGGAAAAGTATGCTCACCCGTTTTCTATGATGTACAACTTACATACAATTTACATACTTGGAATCAACATGCTACTGTTTTATGAGTACTTATCTGATACATGCTTGAGTCTGCTGTGTGGTTCTTTCTTACAACCATTTAATTCCAGTGTGGAACCGACAGATAGGTATTGGTAGTACTACTTGGTTGACACCCCACCCTCGTGTTGGTATACTAGTTATTAACAACAGTCGCTAGGAACGGGCCTTTGGTGAATATATTCCGACAAGATTCTTTGTGTACGTCGTTAGGTTTGGTTGTAAAGCTCAGGTCATGTGATTTTGCTTACTTATAACTGTATGCACGGTATTCTGCAACAACATTTATACAACATCAATTACTTATTTACTTTTAAACCTGCGAGCTCATTTTGTTGACCATTTTGAGGTGTGCTGCATTATACTTGTTTCGAACAACATTATACTTGTAACTTGTTCCCGGGTGTGCTGCCTTAGTGTGCTGAAGATCTAGGTGTGCTGCCTTAGTGGATACCCTAGGATGCATTTTGTGGCTAAACTTTGTCATTTT
This sequence comes from Flaveria trinervia, assembly GCA_025506515.1. Taxonomy (NCBI): domain Eukaryota; kingdom Viridiplantae; phylum Streptophyta; class Magnoliopsida; order Asterales; family Asteraceae; genus Flaveria; species Flaveria trinervia. The sequence continues at coordinate 23,620,034 of CM046450.1, read as the reverse complement.
GAAAAAAATTGTTGTAATCTGTTTCGAACAACATATACTTGTAACTTGTTCCCGGGTTGTGGGAATTGCATACTATGTTATCATCTTTGTTTATGTGATTCATGTATCATGTTTATGTTTATGGCTATGTTGTCGTGAATATTGACTAAACACGACACAAGTCCCCTTGTTGTCGGGTGTCGTCATGACACGCTTGTCATCATTTATTATATTGCATCTCTATCGCTTACCATGTGTTATGACGATCCCGTCTCGTTATGCCCCCGTGTTTCCGCTCTCAGCGGGGGTGCGACAGACTGGTATCAGAGCCATTGGTTATAGAGAATTAGGCAATACACTTGACCTAGACTATAACCTAGGAACCTTCATGTAGATTTGCATGCTAGGGCTATGTGCATTTTATATCTCGGTATGTGTTCCTCTTTGCTTGATTCGTTCATCTATCTGTTTCGTGATATTTTCACCCTGTGAGAGAGCCCTTGTACTCACTCTTTATGGGATGCTTCTATCGGATCTTCCGTTCCCTCTGCGTGCTAAGTTGGTTTATCAAACCCGGGTATTAACCCGAAGAGATCTCCATAGATCATGCTAATGCGCTTGACCTTGGACACTAAGATTTACCCTGAGGAGGTTATGTCTAAAACCTCGAAAGAGGATGAAATGGACAACCTTCGCTAGACTAACGTGCTTATATGCATGGGTTGCAATTATTATGATGAACTATTGTTGGAACATTATCAATTCATGGTGTGAGAGTTACATGACTTGTATGTGATGTGTGGTAACCATAAGTGTGATATTAACTTCGAATGCTGGACTATGATGAGTGGTATGGATTATATGCTTTGAAATGGTTAAAGCTTATGTGTTTACTACTTCTATGATTAGAAAATGCCACCTCGAAGAGTTACCCGCATCAACAATGGCGGAAGTGAAGCCCCGAGGGGCAGAGGCAGAGGCAGGGGTAGAGCACCAACAACAAATTGGCCCTGCCAGCAACAATTAGGAACAGGAAACGCTGATGTGGCAGCTCTGATCGCTCAGCAGCTGGCCGCACTGATCCCGACTATTGTGGCCCAAGTGAGCGATGCTCTTTAGAATCCCCACCCCCATGGGGTTGGTGGCAATGATAATGAGGATAATAGGAACCCGACTGGGAACAAAAGCAACCAGGAGACCGGGAATGGTGGTACAGCCGGTAATGAAACTGGGATTGTTAATGAGACCGGGGTTGTTAATGCTAGAAGGGGGTGTTCGGACAAAGAGTTTACAGCCTGCAAACCTAAAGAGTTTGATGGCAAAGGTGGAGCCATAGCCCTGACTAGATGGCTTGATAAGATGGAGGCAGTGATTGAACATCAGTGAATGCCTTGACAGCCAAAAGATCAAGTATGCACGTGCTTGCTGTAGGGCAAGGCACTAACTTGGTGGAACACTCAAATACATGCTAGGGGAAGAGAATCAGCGATGCAGATGTCATGGGACAAGTTTAAAGCTTTGATCACTGAGGAATATGCCCCCTCAACGAGATGCAGAAACTGGAGCATGAATTCTAGAATCATGCTATGGTGGGGGCTGGGCACGCCGGTTACACTGATCGTTTTCATGAGTTGGAAAGATTGGTTCCACATCTATTCACTCCGAAATCAAAGAGGATCGAGAGGTATATTTGGGGACTTGCGGCTCAAATCCGGGCAATGGTAACAGCAGCTCCTCCTCCTACAATTCAGAGCGCGATTCTGAAGGCTGGCGCTCTAACTGATGAGATGGTGAGAACAGGGGTATTGGGGAGGGGAGCAGAGAAGAGAAAGGATGTTGGGGAAACGAGCTGGTCGAGTGCCGGGAAGTTCGATAAAAGGGCCAGGACAACCAGGAATTTTGTGGCCGTGACGCAGGGCAGGAGAGAGTATGTTGGGCCGCACCCCAAATGTGATAGGTGCAATTTCCATCATCCCCCAGCAGTGCCGTGCCGGGTGTGCACGAACTATAGACGCCCGGGGCATCTGGCGAAAGACTGCAGAACAGCGCCGAATCTGGTGGTACCGGTCAACGCGATTAACCCCACCGGGAATGCCAGGGGTTGTTATGAGTGTGGAAGCCCTGATCACTACAGGAACATGTGCCCTAGACTGAATCGGCATCGGGTCAACAAGGGAACAACCAGTAGCTGGTGATGGCCATAGCTGGAAATCAAGGCCCGGGAAATCAGGGGAATACAACTCGGGGACGTGCATTTGTCATTGGAGCCAACGATGCCCGTCAGGACCCGAATGTTGTCACGGGTATGCACTTACTCAATAATCACTTCGCATCTATATTGTTTGATACTGAAGCAGACAATAGTTTTATATCTTCTGGGTTTGTGCAATTGCTTGAATTGAGTCCTAGTAGGCTAGAAACTAGCTACTCCATAGAAATGGCCAACGGTAGGGTTGTTCAGGCTGATGAAATTATTAGAAAGTGCTCATTGATATTGGAGGACCATGATTTCGATATAGACTTGATACCATTTGAGTTAGGAAGTTTCGACGTGATTGTGGGAATGGATTGGTTGTCGAAACACGGAGCTAAGATTGTCTGTCGGGATAAAGTAGTACGAATCCCCATGCCAGACGGGGAGGTACTCAGAATTCAAGGAGAACAACCGGGAAGAAACTTAAAGCTTATCTCCTTCATGAAGGCACGCCGAAGTTTACGAAAACAGTGCTATGCTTTTCTGCCTCATGTAGTAGAAAAGAAAGAAGAAGAGCAGAAATTGGCGGATATTCCAGTGGTACAGGACTACCCAGATGTATTTCCTGATGACTTGCCTGGTTTGCCTCCTCCACGACAGGTGGATTTTGTATAGAGTTGGTTCCTAGAGCTACACCGGTGGCAAAGACGCCATCCCGGTTAGCACCGTCTGAAATGCAGGAATTATCTAGTCAGTTACAGGAACTACTGGAGAAGGGTTTCATTCGGCCGAGTCACTCACCATGGGTAGCACCGGTATTATTTGTCAAAAAGAAAGATGGGTCATTCCGAATGTGTATCGACTACCGTGAGTTGAACAAGTTAACTGTGAAGAATCGGTATCCTCTCCCTAGAATCGACGATCTGTTTGACCAGCTACAAGGAGCTTCATATTTCTCCAAGATCGACCTTCGTTCTGGATATTATCAACTAAGGGTTTTCGAGGAGGACATACCGAAAACAACGTTTAGAACTCGTTATGGGCACTATGAGGTCTTGGTCATGCCATTTGGGTTGACTAACGCACCAGCTGTGTTTATGGACCTAATGAATCGGGTGTGTAAACCCTACTTGGATAAGTTTGTGATCGTGTTCATAGACGGTATACTTATCTACTCCCGATCGAAAGAGGATCATGAAGAACACCTTCGAGCAATACTGGAACTGTTACGGGAAGAGAAAGTCTTTGCCAAGTTCTCCAAGTGTGAATTCTGGTTGCGGGAAGTGAAGTTTTTAGGTCATGTGGTTAACGAGGATGGGATTCATGTAGATCCCGGAAAAATCAAAGCGATAAAGAAATGGGATACACCTCAGACGCCTTCAGAGATACGGAAATTCTTAGGATTGGCCGGATACTATCGCCGTTTCATCGCGAATTTCTCAAAGATCGCTCAACCGTTAACACTGCTGACTCAGAAAGACAAGAAGTTTGATTGGGGACATGCACAAGAACAAGCTTTCCAAACGTTGAAAGAGAAGTTGTGCAATGCACCGATATTATCCCTCCCTGACGGAACTAATGATTTTGTGGTATACTACGATGCTTCACATAAAGGATTGGGATGTGTGCTAATGCAGAGGGATAAGGTGATTGCCTACGCTTCGCGACAACTTAAGGTGCACGAAAAGAACTACACAACGCATGATTTGGAGTTGGGCACTGTAGTATTTGCACTTAAGATATGGATGCATTACCTGTATGGAACCAAATGCATCATCTACACTAATCATAAGAGCCTGCAAATATCCTGGATCAGAAGGAGCTTAATATGCGTCAACGACGTTGGGTAGAGCTTCTTAGTGACTACGATTGTGAAATCCGGTATCATCCAGAGAAAGCCAACGTAGTGGCTGATGCTTTAAGCCGCAAAGAACGCGCGAAACCATTATGTGCTCGAGCGTTGGGATTGATTATCCAAATGAATTTAAAAGCTCAGATCCAATTGCACGGGTTGAGGCATTGAAAGAGGAAAACTTGCGGGAGAAGAATTCCAAGGGTTGGAAACAAATGATTTGCAAAGATGATGGCGTACAGTACTTCATCGATAGTATATGGGTACCCAGATAGGGAGGTGTACATACCTTGGTCATGGATGAAGCACACAAGACGCGATATTCTATTCATCCTGGTCCAGACAAGATGTACCACGATCTTAAGTATCTGTACTGGTGGCCAGGCATGAAGAAAGACATTGCTATGTACGTAAGCAGATGCTTGACATAATCGAAAGTTAAAGCTGAACATCAGAAACCATCGGGATTATTGCAGCAACCTGAAATTCCCAAGTGGAAATGGGAGAACATAGCTATGGATTTTATTACCAAACTCCCTAGAACGAGCAACGAGCATGATTCGATATGGGTCGTAGTGGATCGAATGACGAAGTCAGCACATTTCTTGCCGAACCGAGAAGACTACAAAATGGATAAATTGGCGATATTGTACACAAAAGAGATCGTGACAAGACACGGAGTACCGGTGTCGATCATATCCGACCGTGACAGCCAATTTACTTCACGATTTTGGCAGACACTACAGAAAGCGATGGGTACTCGATTAGATATGAGCACAACCTATCACCCTCAGACAGATGGCCAAAGTGAACGAACTATACAAACATTGGAAGACATGCTGAGGGCGTGTGGGATCGACTTTGGTGGTAGTTGGGATACTCATTTACCATTGATTGAGTTCTCTTACAACAACAGCTACCATACGAGCATTGGATGTGCTCCATTCGAAGCGTTGTATGGAAGAAAATGCAGATCTCCCGTTGTTGGGCCGAGATTGGTGAAAGTCAGCTAACAGACCCAGAGACCATTCAAGAAACAACCAACAAGATTTTCCAAATCAAAGACAGACTAAAAGCTGCTAGAGACCGCCAAAAGAGCTATACCGACAACCATCAGAAGCCTCTAGAATTCAACATTGGAGATCATGTTTTACTCAAAGTCTCTCCTTGGAAAGGAATTGTTCGATTTGGAAAGAGAGGGAAGTTAGCTCCACGATACGTTGGACCATTCGAGATTACAGAAAGAATTGGTCCGGTGGCTTACCGATTAAGGTTGCCACAAGAACTCAACGGCGTACATGATACTTTCCACGTGTCGAACCTTAAGAAGTGTTTGGCTGATGAGTCACTTCACGTACCAATTGAGGACATCAGATTGAAGAAAAGCTTCATTTTGTTGAGGAACCCATTGAGATCATGGATCGAAAGGTCAAGCAATTCAAGCGCAGTAGAATACCAATTGTACGCGTGAGATGAAATTCAAAACGAGGGCCAGAGTTTACATGGGAACGGGGAGATCAGATGAAACTCAAATATCCACATCTATTCGAGGATGACACTCTTGGACCTAACTCCAGCTGAATTTCGGGACGAAATTCTCTCAACTGGGGGATACTATGACATCCATCACCCTAAGGTCCGTCAATTAACGTGATTATCCGTTAACTTTTCTTTGATCGTTCATTCCTCATCTTTATTAACTTCTTGTGTGGATATCATACTTGCTTTATTACCTTTGTGCTTGTGTTTCTTTCGTGAACGTGTGCTATGCTTAAACCTTTTTACAAATTTCATCGTCGTTATCACTAAATATATCATTTTTATATAAAATTATTGTCATTAACAAAACCATTTTTAAGTGCCAATTAACATTAAATATATTTCTAACATTAATGTAACAAACACTTTTAAGGTCGTTTTCAACCGAAACAAACTTTGAGAACTCAGAGCTAAGTGCAGGGACTAAAATTGACATTTTGCAAACTTGGGACGGGTATAAAAACCCCATTCTCAGCCATTCTTCCTCACTTCTTCATCTTCCTCTTCATCTTCTTCACTTCACATTTTCTTCATCTTTGCACCAAAACCGCTCCGTTTCGTCTTTTTTCATCGTCTAGACTTCCTTTACAACCTTGTCTACTCATCCTTGCAGGTAGACGACCTTGGTTGTCCCTTTCTTGCTCGTGTTACTGCTGTCCAATTCTAGGGTTTCGGGTATTCGGGTATTCGGGTTCAAACCGAACACAGGAGGTCGTGTGGGTGCGTGTGATGCCTTTCTGCGTGTGCTCCTTGTTTGCGTGTGTTTGTAGTGTGTTTCTGGAAGTCCTTGTTGTGTTAAACTCGTGCTCGGGGCAGCCGAAGGCTGCTTTGCACTTCAGCCGTCACGAACCTGCAGTTCAGGCGACTGGGTCTGTCATGCGATTGAGCCGTGCGACTGGGTGAGTCGTGCGACTGAGTCATGCGACTGATGTCATTCGGGCGACTGAGTCGTGCGACTGGGGATGTCATGCAACTGAGTCGTGCGATCGAATGTATGTGTGCGATTGAGTCAATGCGGATGAATGATGTGTGCAATTGAGTCAATGCGGATGAGTGATGCGTGTGATTGAGTCAATGCAGATGAATGATGTGTGCGATTGAGTCATGCGACCGAATGGATGTATGCGATTGTGCGTGCGTCGCACGACTGAAGGCCAATCGTATGAATGAAGGTTCAGTCGTACGAATGAAGCTGATTCGTACGAATGAAGGTTGATTCATGCGTATGGAGGTTAAGTAGTGCGATTGGGTTTTGTGTGGTACGACTGAATGCCAGTCGTGTGAATGAAGGTTCAATCGTGCGAATGAAGCTCATTCGTACGATTGAAGGTTGATTCGTATGAATGGAGTGTTAAGTCGAGCGTCTGGTCCTGTTGTGTGACTGATGATGTTGTGTGTGTGAATTCCCTTCTTGAATGTCTTGTGATGATATGGAACATCAGTAAAAGTGTCATTGCTTGACCATAAAGATTAAGTCAACGCTATCAACATGCACATACTATTTCAATTTAAATCAACCTATCATTTTACAATTATCAACAACCCATTTGGGACTACAAATATTTAACAAGTACTTTCTCTTATAACAATGGGATCATTATACGAATGTCATTGGCAATGACGACTCCTTCCGGTACTTGGATCTACATAAGATCTAATACGTGTGTCGCTTGTGTGTGTGTTACCCACGACCAAACCGATACAACCCGAACCGGCCGAACATTACTATATGCTTTATACATATCATTAATGCTTAACAATAACTGTCAATAGATGTTTGACTGTTCATTACATACAACTGTTGGGAACTTTGATCATTCATACTTACCACTTAACAAGTGAGTTTCGTGCCCCTTTTTATGCTTATACAACTTTTCAATCATTTAAAAACATGGGGGAAAAGTATGCTCACCCATTTTCTATGTTGTACAACTTACAATTTACTTACTTGGAATCAACGTACTACTGTTTTGTGAGTACTTATCTGATACATGCTTGAGTCTGTTGTGAGGTTCTTTCTTACAACCATTTAATTCCAGTGTGGAACCGACAGACAGGTATTGGTAGTACTACTTGGGTTGACACCCCCACCCTCGTGTTGGTATACTAGTTAGTAGCAACAGTCGCCAGGAACGGGCCTTGGGTGAATATATTCCGACAAGATTCTTTGTGTACATCGTTAGGTTTGGTTGTAAAGCTCAGATCATGTGATTTTGCTTACTTATAACTGTATGCACGGTATTCTGCAACAACATTTATACAACATCAATTACTTATTTACTTTTAAACCTGCGAGCTCACCAACAACTTTGTTGACCATTTTGAGCATATCTTTTCAGGTAATCGTGCTAGCTGAAGATCTAGGTGTGCTGCCTTAGTGGAGACCCTAGGCTGCATTTTGTGGCTAAACTTAGTCATTTTGAAAACATTTGTTGTAATCTGTTCGGACAACATTATATTTGTAACTTGTTCCCGGGTTATGGGAATTGCATACTATGTTATCATCTTTATTTATGCGATTCATGTATCATGTTTATGCTTATGGCTATGTTGTCGTGAATATTGACTAAACACGACATAAGTCCTCTTGTTGTCGGGTGTCGTCATGACATGCTTGTCATCATTTATTATATTGCATCTCTATCGCTTACCATGTGTTATGACGATCCGTCTCGTTACGCCCCCGTGTTTCCGCTCTCAGCGGGGGTGTGACAATAGATATGCCTATAAAAGCTAATGAATCTTTCTTTATCTAGCTAGACCAAAAGTAAGCAGCTCGTAGCTAATTCAATTCTTCTCTAGATGGGATGAAGACAATGAACCTCTATCTGAAGATGAAGTTAAACTCGAAGAATAACTAACAAGCACATGTATAAAATTCAAAAGAGAAAAGAACGGAGTTTAAAAGATCTATGAGAATATTGAACTTAAAAGCTCAACTTGGCAAAATGTATATGACTCAACCTTAAAAATCAACTTCTTCCTTCTCGTTTAAAAGCAAACAAACAAATGAGGAATCATCAGAAAAAGAACTAGTACTAAGAGTTAAAACCATCTCAAAATCATCTGCTAAGAAAGAAACTCCTCTACTCATAGTGTTATTTCAACCTGCAGAAGAACTTGAAAATTGGTTGAAGATGCAACTAATGATCCATCATGAGATTCAATCAGTAGGTGAATCTACCGACCAGATGATAGTATAACAAGAGGGTCAAAAACAATGAAACATGACATGAAAAGATATAAGGTCATTCTTGAAGAAGAAACAATTCAACTTAATAAGTCTTGAAAGTTTATACTAGAGTCTAAGCTTAAGAAATTAGCTAAGGTGATATTTGGTCAACCAGATGTTGATACTAAAATTGTAGTTAACTTTGAGGTGAATGTTGATCCATATGGCCCAGAAGTTACCAATGAAGGTGAGAGATTTCAAACAATTGTTGATGATCCTAAAGCAACCGGTAAGGCTACAGGTACACCTACCAAACTTTCGACGATCACACTTACTACAATCTCTACCTCCGTTGACAAAAGAAAGAACCTATGACTGCTAAAGAGGATTGGAACTCTCTCCTTAGAGAATCGTAGATGAACCCATACACATTCACTCTACTAAAACTTAATAAGTGTTTATAGAAAAATCCTTGCATGTACAAAAGAGTTCAGAGCTGTAAGAAGAAGATTCAACACTATTGGAGGGACAAGCAAAATTAAAACCATCATCTCCTTCTAAACAAAAATCCAAAGCTATCAAGAAGGTGCTCTCAAAGCCAACTGGCCCAACTACCAAGAGCACCATTCAATAACAAGTCACTCAACAGTGTCCTTCCATAACTATTGTTGATTCAACAGTTCCATTTCAATTGAAATTCCAAAGAAAAAAAGACAAAGATACTACAAAGTATCTCTTGGTAGGTCAACTTGAGCTAAAAGGATTTAAATGGAATAATATTGTGTAATGGAGCACAAATGAGATCAAGAAAGAACTAATAGCTGCAACTCATGCTAAAATGGAGAAGTCAGCTGAGTTAGCAAGGAGAAAGAAAGCTAAATCTGAGAAGAATAAAATAAAAAGAATCATACTAGAGTCGATAGATAAGAAACTAATAAAAATGCATTTCAGATATTCTGGTTTCTCTAGAAAACAAGTAACACCAAAGAATATGTTTACTCTTTGATCTTAACATCAGACAAATTAAGAAACAAGTTATATCTAGTGAGCTTCCAATGTATAAAAAAGTAACAATGGAATGGGAAATAGAGCATGACAAGTTGAAGGAAACTGTTTAAAGATCCACCCATCTACTGATTAAAGACCTAGGATCTCCTCCTATTGAAACTACCATCTCAGATGACATTAGTCAATGCCATGAAGAAAATTGAAATCAAACGAGTTGTTCAGGCAAGTGTGATTGATATAACTATAAAGGAGAATTTGCTCAAGGGAACAAAAGTTTGAGAGCAGGATACATGGTAGACGTAGTAAATATGTAGTGAAAAGATCTAATGGGTTCAACTACTATGACACTGAATATGGCATTCTTGATCTACCTCTAAACATCTTAGTGTATATTGTTTAATTCATTCAAATTTTGGTAATACAAATGAAAAAACCAAAATTCTACTTCAAAAGCTAGTTTCCATAGTCCATCATGAATATGGCGGAAATATTCTTGAGTATCCTATATCTGCATATACACCAATCCAGAAGTGGAAAATTTTGATCATATCAAAGATATATATTACATCACTAGATCAGCTGCTTGAACTACTTGAAGGGTGGCTTCTTAAGAAATCAATTTGATAGTTTCAATAGATGTGAGGTGGTTGACTTGACCAGGTTGAAACTTAAAAAAAGGAATGATTCAAAAGAAAGAGAGGTTGATAATGTGCTTCTAATGCTTTTAGAGCATATCTTGAAAAGTCAAAAAGAAGCTTCAGAACAAAGAAGAAAGAAAAAAAAAGCTAAATCTACTAAAATCAATGTATCTGTTGAACCATCATCCAATGCTTAATTATAATCTACTCCACTAAATTTCCAATATGTTCAAACTCTGGAGCATCTCCATCAATTAGTCCAACAAGAAATTCAAGTAACTGAACCTACATCTCAAATACTAAGGCTGACATCAGATGAAGTGGAAATCATTAAGGTTGCTAAATAATTAGTAGAGCCTTGGCCAATCTGGGGCACACTACTAAGGAGGATCTCTTATAATCTTATCAAGAAGAATCCTAAAAAGATGATGGAACACATATCATTGACTAGGGATTTGACCTGAAATCTGAGAGATACTTTATTGATAGATGGGTCAAGGTACTTTTTCCTAAATGAACTAGATGTTATAATACTTAACCAAGAAGATCTGAAGAGAATGTTCTCCCTTATCAAAGAATATGAAGATATGCATCACAAGTACAAATTAATGGTATCTATTCTTAAGGTGAAGATTGGATACAAGGTTGAAGTAGAACCAAGTAAAGATGGAAACAAAGATGTTCTACATGTCACTTTGTTGAAATATACATGATCTCATCATTCACTAGTTCACTACCAACACTTTTGTTCTAGCTTTTGCTAGTGCGGGTAAAATTGAAGTAAGAGACTATGATCTCTTAAGATTATCCTGACACAACATGAAGGACATAGGAGAACATGTTGTTAATAGTCCTATAAGAGGTAGAAGGTGCTACATGTATGAATTGCTTATGATAAGGGTTCTTGAAGAGTAAAGAATTGTTTTTGTGGCATCATCCTAAGGGGAATTTGTTGAAATATGAAAAGGATAAAGCTACCTATACTCAAAATGCTAATCAAATATGTTGTGGTTCATCTACTGAAGAACATTATCTATATTGAGAAAGTATTGAATTACTCTAAATCAACACTTATACACATGCTGAGGAAGAACTACTAATTCATTGCTTCCTTAGGCAAGAATGTCAGTATCAAAGAGTAGTGACGACCACAACACTCTACAACTACATATTTTTTGTTCTAGTAATTCCCTTGTCTATGTTGGACACTCTTTGTAACTACTAGTATTATACATTCATAGAATGCCATAATGTGTACATCAATGGCTGAAACATGCCATTGATCCTAAACCTAGAATAGATGGTCAAGATTTGTTCTAGAGTTTTGATATGTGTAAAGTACGTATATATTTTTATATGAAAATTCACACAATTTGTTTTAATTTTAAAGAAACAATTATCATCTTTAGACTAACTACACATAATAGCCAAACACACTTATTGTATAGTAGTCTAGCTTGAGGTAAGAACCGAGTATCGATCCGTGGACACAATGGCTCCCATTACTAAATCATCATCACTATTAACCAATCAATTGAGTTTGGATTTGTGAATATTATAATTAACTAAAAAGATTAGAAATTGAAACTAATAAATTTAAAATGTAAAGATGAAGATACACACTTAATTAAAGAAATCACTTGGACTTTGATTCCACGTAGCATTGAATTAACAACTAGCACAAACTCGAGGTGAGATGTAACACCCAGCTTTTTCAAAGAAAGATAAGAAATGAGGAGTAAAAGAAGTAAATGCAATTAAACCCAAGTTGAAGGGTTAAAAATATAAAAGAAGGATAAAGTACAAAAAGTTGATGAAAAGGTGGGCATGGCCGTCCACCCCCACTTCTCATCACCTTTTTCATTCGGTTAGAGAGAGAGAGAGCAGAAACTCTCGGTTGAAGAAGAAGAAGAAGATTAAGGTCGAATTTAAGATATGAATTTGTGGTTTTTAAGCGTTTGTGTTGGGTTTTGGTCTCGGTTTTATGCTTATGTGTTTGTATGTGTTCGGGTGTGTGTTTTTGGTGGGGTTTTTAGGTGTTTGACTCATTTGCAAAAGGGTTAGAAGGAAGATACACCCAAGTTGCACCAGGTGAGTTTCTAGACCGCGGTTTTACTTGTTTTAACTTTTCTTGGGGCTGAAAATATATTAAAACGATTTTTAAATGTTTATGTATGTATACCCGTATGTATTATGCATGTTGGATGATGATTCTTAGATGCTTATAGGTTGTTCACGTTTAGAATAGCCTTGGTAAGCTTAGAACAAATAGGTTTGATGATTGGGTTCGAAAACATCCTAGAAACATGTTGTACAGAAGGTTCATGCGCCTAGATAAGGCTCATGCGCCTAGAAATGCCTTAGGAGAATTTAAGTGTAACCCATGCGCCTGAAAAATGGTCCAATAGTGCCCATGCGCCTAGAAATATTAGTCGGATGACTAAGTGTAGGGCCATGCGCCCCAATAGTGCCCATGCGCCCAGGTGGCCATGCGCCTAAGTGTCCATGTGACCGAACGGTCCATACACCTAAGTTCATACGCCTGAATAGTACCCATGTGCGTAGAATTGGGCTGGAATTGACTAAGTGTCCAGACGTCCAGGATTCCCATGCGCCTAGGCACTCATGCGTCTGCAAAGTGTCCATGCGCCTAAAAGTTGCTCCTGCGCCTAAGTGTTCCCTATGCGCCTGCATAGTGCCCATGCGCCTGCATAGTGCCCATGCGCCTGCATAGTGCCCATGCGCCTGCATAGTGCCTATGCGCCTAAGGACTTAGAATATTTTCTGAGTTTTTTTAGAAAAGTGTAATGTAGGCTTTGACTTGGGAGGGTCCCGAGGGCTATGTAAGTTGACTTCCGAAGTCATTAATGTGGGGATGGGTGATGTATGATGCGATGTAAGATTGATGGTTATGTATGATTGTATGATATGTTCCATATTATGATATATATTATCTTTTTGTGGCTTTACGTGTCATGTTAATGAATGAATGAAGTATTATGTAATGTAAAGTGAAAGATAATAAAAGAGGAATACAAAGTAAGAATGCATGCATTATTGAATGACGAATGAACGAAGGAAGGGCTTGCAAGCACATAGATGAGGTGAGCAACCCAGTTGTTACAACAGACTCGAACAGCGTGCTATCATGAAGTTGCCATGAGGTGAGCAACCCTATGGTTGCAACAGACTCGGATAGCATGCTATCGTATAAATTGGGAATTGGAGTGAGCAACCCTATGGTTGCAACAGACTCGGAAAGCGTGCTATCGTGAAGTTACCATGAGGTGAGCAACCCTATGGTTGCAACCGACTCCGTGCTATCATTGAAATTGGCAATTGGGGTGAGCAACCCTATGGTTGCAACAGACTCAGATAGCGTGCAAATAGTTGTGATTGTTAATAAGGTGAGCGACCCTGTTGTCGCAACAGACTCGAAAGGACGAACGTATAAAGTGAACGAAGTTAACGAATGTAATTGAAGATAATAATGATATTATCTGTATATACGTATGATGTATGATCACGAACAAATGAAAATTATAGTATGATTCTGAAAGAAAATAAACAACGATTTTATCGATGGAATGTATGTTTTATTATAAAACTAGAACTCACTCAGCAACGCTGACTTTTATACATTTTCAGTTGGCAGGTAAACATTGCTGCGGATGGCACGAGGGGAAAGCTACTTAGTAGGGGAAAGTCTGGCATCCATTCATATTTTTTATCGTTGTTGTTTTGTAATGCAATCAAACAATTCTTTTGTATTCGGTTGAACTATGGTGTATTGCCAGCAATAGTGTTTTTAATGAGATGAACGGCTTTTGTTAAAATAATTCCGCTGCTTAAACTTGTTAATTTATAATGTCTAATGTATTTAATGTTGTGAATGACCAACTGTGAGGCCTCCGAGAATGGGGCCTTACATGAGACCATTTTTTACACATGAAACATGGAAGTAGCCTAAACCCCCTTCAAGGATATCTAGACATATAACCATTCGGAAAACTAGAACGATAAACACACAATAGCCACCTAAAGTTATGTTGTGAAGAACTAATGATACAATTATAATAATGTAAAGATGATTAGACTCCCGTTATAGTTACCTAATTCCATAAATATTTGTAAAGTTAACACGATAAACACATGACAACCACTTCAACTTGTGTAGAATAGACAAACCTATAACTATCCTTCAACTCATGAACATCAAAACATGATTACAAAATCAATTTATAACTAATGACAAGAGAGATTCATTGCATACACCATGGTTTTCTTAAACATAAGCATAAGGATGCACATTTACCCAATTTTACTAGACCCCCAACCTTCATTCACCATTCCTAGTCAAATGTCACAAATTACATACAAAAGATGCAATCATACGCATAAATCTTGTAAAAACATGAGGTTTTTCAACATAACATGCTTACAACACCCACAAGGTTGGATATTTCATCAAACTAGAACAAACACACATAATCGTTGAAGAATAATCAAGTTTCATCATGACATTAACATAAACAACACCAAGAATCGTGTACAAATTGTTAAATCATGCTAAGTTTCATCTGATCCAAGTGATAATAAATTTTTAGCCCATAAGGCTTACAAAAGACGCACCCAAACTCAAAAACATGGAAGAACTCATAGTAGATCTAGAGAAATTCAAACCAGTTTTGATTGGAAATAGGGTGGATGATGTTAGATCCTTCTTGAATGTGTGAAATCTTCAATCTTAGCCTTCAAATCTCCCAAAAACTCTTGAGAAATACTAAAAGACACCTAACAGTTTAAGGGAGGCTAGGGTTTTGAAAGAAATGAAAGTTTTTTTTTGGAAATGAGGTTTACTAAGGTTATAAACCTGTTTTCTGCCCGAATATGGCCATATTGCGTGATATGATCATATTCAGCTAAAAAAATAAATGATTTAGAGTTTGACAGCTTATATGGCCAAATTCAGCTCAATATGGTCATATCAAAAGCATTTTTCCTCTTGAACTTCTTCAAATCTTGGGTTTTCTTCACAAAAATCACAGAGATTCATCCAAAAACTACAAAATTTTGGTAAAACACAAATAAGTGTCTTAGTTATGAATTTTGTATCACAATTGACTTAAAATGCATAGAAATATATATTAAAAACATGTATATTTATTATCATATAAAATATTCCCACACTTGAACTTTGCTTGTAATCAAGCAAAATCTTATGCAACCATTTAACAAAAGAATCCCATTGACAAAGAAGATGGCAAGAGGAAACCATTTGTTAAAGAAGATCCAAACCTATTTTGTTAGGATGGTGTACTAGACGAATACTAACAGATTTACACGTATACCAATCAAATAGGTGGAATCCTATTTGACTGGCGATCCAAAAGTGAGAACGCACGTAGATCAATTAAAGATTGAATCTAAACGTTAAGAACGATTAGCAATCAATCTACTGCGATCTATGAAGTTGGAACAGGTTGCTAGAGGTCTCTGGACGGCTAGGGTACGTCTAGCTATTGAATTATTCAAAGTGTCTCATTTTTCCATGATTTAAGTGGTATTTATTGGTTAGGGTTTCTCAATCGTGTGACTGGACCATTTGCATGGTTCAGTCGTGCGATTGAGTCATGCGGTTGATCCATTCGCACGACTGAGTATTTAGTCGTGCGACTGAGTCAATCCCATGTTACAATCATGCGACTGATCCAGTCTCCTGGTTCATTCGTACGATTGGTTCATTAGCATGAAGTTGTTCATGCGTATGGTCCATTAGCATGGGCCAATCGCATGAGAACTTCACATGATTAAGTTTGAATATGTTTCATAATCTTAATTGACTTAGATATTATTCAAACAACCACAACCTATATAATTAGTTCAATAATCATTATTACATACAAGCAATGAAATATTTGACATTATAAGTACAACCACATATGTATTTCATTAGTATCCGTACAATTACATATGTGTGAGACGATAAAAACATATCATATTAAGTTCAGAACTAGGGACACATGTATCTACAAACTCCCCCTTGGACCTAGTTTCATCTAATGTCTTACATCCTTCATGAGTTCCTCAAACTTTTGTACTTCTCTTCTTTAGGACTCCGACATGATCTCAAAAGCAAAACAGAGTCGTAAACGTTCTGAAAATTATAAAGCTTGTACAATATCTTGAGAGTCATAGATAGTGGCTACTTGTATAATGTATAGACATCATCTGCAGACAAGTTGTAAGCCACATTGGGTCAAACACCCTGATGGTTTCCATTACACCATTCTTGTTCAAAACTATGACTGTCTCTCCTGTCCTCCATCATAGTACCACCATTTGAAGTGTGGAGTGAAGTCATGTGGCATTTCCGTAGGGGGATCTTAGACATTGTGCGTGAAGGACTCCACTTCAACACTATTTTTGGTTTTCCAGTTATGGCATTAACCTCAGACCGGTGATATACCTCGTGGCTGTTGAGGTTTGAAGTTGACCCATCTGGTGCGGTACTCTCTTATAAGAACTACTTCAAACCAGCCTGACATTTTGCGTGGGTCAGCGTATAGCAATTTTAACTTTGTTAAGTGGTTAAGCTCAAATGCAGGAAGAGTCTTTAGGTCATGTGGGAACCTGACTCAATCCCTTTCCCACGTTTAACTGCATAAACATTAAGATCTTCAAAATACGCCCATGCTATGATTTTGCCCGACACCTTTTGATGTTTCTTCACTTTATACAGCTTGGTGTAGACAGTTGACGTTGAAGCACTGCGTTGGGCTCTTATTTCTTCAAAGCATACAACCCACTCAGTGTTTCTGACATTGACTTTAGCTTCCGAGGCTTGGGCCGTATCTTCTTTCTTGTCAGACTCTTCTTTCATTTTATCTAGAGTCTCAAAAATTTCACTGACAAGGTTGTCGCCCAGATTAGGAACGACATTACCCTCAATGTCAGTGTACTCTGGATAGTGTTGGTCCGTGACATCTTCAATCTCGATCTCATCAATGTCGTTGAGCTCGTCATCACTTTCCACATGGACTGTTGGAGCATCTTTCATGATGTCATCTGGATTGAGTTGGAATATTGAGCAAGTTGCTCGTCAGTGAGATCATGAATTATCTCTCCTTCTTCAGGAGTGTAATTCACTGATCTCATGACTATTCCCTGCAGATCAAGAATCATCGTGAGTTGAGTCTTGATCTGTTGGAGGGGAGCAACATCATATTCATCTCTTTGATAGTTTGGATCTGCTTGATTTAAAACATGTAACACATCAACCATTAGTCAACAATCAAATAGTAAACATCAACAATAAATATAAACATTAATTATATTAATTTGATACAAGATTCAAATACATATTATTTAAATAACATAAACAACTAAGCATTACTCTTGTCTTGTATCATGTGCTACTCTGCTGACGGGGCTGACATGGAGGCACCTTGGTCTTGAGCTCTCTTGTTCCTCCTTTCACTTGCAGATGTGGCCCCCGTAACAGAAGTATCATCATCTCCATCATCATCATCATACATCATCACCAGCATCAGTATCCTCCCCTTGATCATCACCATCATCATCACTATCATCATCCTCACCATCATCTCCATCTCCTTCTCTAATCTTTAAGGGTCATCCTTTGATCCTTTGAGACTCAGCATGATGGTCTTGTTGGTTCGCCTCCAACTCATCTATCGTTTGCTGATTGGACATGTTACTCCTGGAGTTTGGACATCTCTGAGCTCTGAGCAGCCATCTATTGTGCCTGCTGCTCTATCAGCTGTGCCCGTTGAGATATCTGCAGAGATTGTGTAGTAGTAAGTTCTACTAGTTGACGAATCTGGGTAGTCTTCTCGTCATCGGCTGCCAACAGCTTCAGCACCATACGGTTAAGTGCTGAGAGCTGTCCTCTACCCCACTAGAAGGTAAAAGGATCTAGATGGAAAAGAGGGGTAAGATGATGGTCCTGCATGGTGGGTAGTGGTGGTGGTGGTGGTGAAAGTAGTGAAGATTGGGGGGGGATAGATGAAGGTAGTGGTGAGAGTGGTGAAGATTGGGGTGGTATAGATGAAGGTGGTGGTGGAGTGGTGAACATTAGGGGTGGTATAGATGAAGGTGGTAGTCGAGTGGTGAAGATTGGGGTGGTATAGATGAAGGTGGTGGTGGAGTGGTTGTGGTAATGGTGTGTGAGGTGGTAGTTAAGTGGTAGAGGGTGGAGTGGTGGAAGTGGTGGTAGTCATGGTGGTGGTGATAAATGTCATCCTCCTCCTTTTCTTCTTCAAAGCGTGGGGCTGAGCCATCCTTTTCTTCCTCGAGCCCCTCGAGGTGGATGCTCCCCCTGGAACACTGCTGGGCTGATCGGGGGCATAAGTAGGATTAGTGTCAGCCTCCCCAGACTCGCCAGGGCGTCCTCCAACCTCCGAATACCTCGGTCAGTGGCAACCACCTGCTCCCACCGTCCGAGACAAGGGCTCTTGTTTTGTCTCCTCCTCCGCATCAAGACGAAAGTCCTGATGGAACCCTGCAGCCTCTGTTCCACCTTGGGTGGATGCTAGAGATGCTATATAAACAGTGGGGGCCTCAGTTGAGTGGGCCCTGCATCTCCATCATCACTGCTGTCGTCGTCGTTGGAGTCATCTTCAGGGAGCTCCAGCTGCTCGACATCTGAATCAAGTTCTACGTGGCGCCATTTACGCCTCCCTAGCGCCACGTAATCAACCTTGGCCAGATGGCTGATGAGTCTCTTCATCGGGGTTTTGACCTACTTCCCCGGTATACTTCATACAACCAGTGTCGTATCATCCATGATCTCCAACGACATAGCGTCGTGGCTTCCTTGGGCAGTGTGGGCAGCTTCTCATCAAAAATTCTGAAGAAACCTAGGGTACATGCAGAAAACCTCTTTGCCCTTTGCCTCCAGATTCTCTATCAAGTAAGAGAATATCATGCTCGAGAAGCTGAAGGGTGGTATTACCAGTGCCACATAGGTATTTTGAATCTGGTCTGAAAGATCATCAAAAGATAAACTCCTGATATTGTACGGCTCATGAGAGCGGTCAACAGATGCCCCTCCCAGAAGGCCTATGAATAGACCTGTAGGGAGTGCATGGGTAGATATCGCCTTGTAGATCCTAGATCGCTTGAGGAAAGAGATGATCCCGCAAACTCGACACCACTCCGAATCATAGAATCTAAATGAGCATATATGTTGTGCTTGGGGTTGATGGACCATCTGTCAGCCATCAATCTGTAACACAAGGACACATAGACATTAGACCATACGACACAACAAAATCAGTTCTAATTAACTTGGTGAATTCATTTGGTTCATTCATGCGATTGACCATGCGACTGTATTCAGTCGGTTGATCTGGCATGCGACTGGGTTCAGTCGGGTGACTGAGCAGGCGTCTGAGTTCAATCGGTTGACTGAGCCTGCGATTGGTTTAGTCGGCCGACTGAGCTCATTCGCATTATCCATTCGGCCGATTGATCCATTTGACCAGCTCAATCGTGTGATTGGAGTTCATCCTAGTGTCCAGTCGCATGACCCACTGTTCGGTCGACTGAGATTCGAATTTTAACCAATTCTTGAATTAGATGTCGAGTATGGTTTTTAGACTCACATTCCTTATACTAATAACCTAATACCCTTTATTTCAACATTTTAATTGGTTTAGTTAGGTTATTAGTCCATTTAAGGTCTCGGGTCTTGTTAGGGCCAATTTCTTGATTTGAAGTCTAATCGAAGGAATTTTTGGCATGTTTACACCGCATTTTACCTGTATAAACACCAACGAGTGTCAGATATGAGTATATGCAAGCAATTTAGGTCAGAGGAAATTTTGGAAGAGTAACTGGTAGGTTGTTCGATATTAGGGCGATTGAGGGTGATGAGTTGAATGCGATCGACTGTGGTCCTATTTATACTAAATCTGATTTCAATCAGCCGACTGGACCCATTTGCTCGGTTCATTCGGGTGAATGGACCTCAGTTGTGCGATTGGCTCAGTCGATCACATTCAGTCGGCCGACTGGATTTCAGTCGGGTGACTAACTCATTCACACAGTTCCATTCGGTCGACTCACTCATTCTGATAAGCCATTCGGGTGAATGGTTCATACTCATGTGTCATTCTGCTGTTTAGTGCATGAGTATGGTCCATTTGTACGGTTGTCATACTCATGGTCCAGTCGTGCGATTGGATCATACTCATGATTTTGACTTTATGACCATTTCTCACTTAACCCCTTTTAACTTTTGATTAAACTTTATGAGCATTTGATCATCTCAACATGATCATTTTAACTTGACAAAACTTTTGACCATCTCAAACGTGATCCTTTTAAACAGTTTGTCACCTTAGACGTGACTGATTTCACGTTTGAAAACACGTGTGGTCACCTCAGACGTGACCTTTTTAGATGATTAAATCCCCTATTGAATTCCATGGCATAGTCCGATATCAAACAAACTGAATTTGACTATATTTAAAAAAATAAAAGACTTAAACTGAAATACAAAACTAAAACTTGTTTTTGATGTTTTGTGTGAGATGTAAATCCTAAGATAGAAATCTAATGGATTTGGTTCCGGAATAGGCAGCTTCAATTTATTTTGACCATAAACTGACCAATTCAATTTGGAATCATACAAGCAAGTCAAATCATTTGGGACATGTTATCAACACCTTTTGATGCTCAATTCTTGTTTTTTCATCTAGAGTCGTTTTCAAGTTTAGGAAATCATACTAGTACTATTAGATCCTCACATTGATTTGGACTTTCAAGAATTGTAGCCACGATGATTGTCAGTATACTGGTCCTCTTAAATCCATACACAGACTTTTGACACAGATTGGTGATAGTTTAGGTTTGATTATTTCAACAAGCATTTATGGATCCCACACTTATATGGTAATCAACATTCCTCAGGAGATTTTTGAGCGGTCTCAGGGTAGTTTTCAAGAAGAAACTATTCTTAGAACTTTCAGAGAGAAGCCCAGCCTCAGTTCAGTGTCACCGCATAACAGAGAAGCGGCAAACAACAATGAATTCTAGAATATATAGGTTATGCTTATCCTCAGGTCAGTGCCACCGCACAGCAGAGTGGCACATAACCTATCTTCTTGTTTGAGCAATTTTAATCTTTAGTTTGTTGCTTTTGCTTTTGCTCATATTTTGGTTATTAGTTTGATTGCTTTTGCTCATATTTTGGTTATTACGCTCATATTTGTGGCGTTTATTCTACCCGTCATCCCTTATTAGAATTTTGTTGATTGTGTTAACCAGGATAAGATGTTAACCTAGCTTGTTGAACAACTTAGTTTTTTCTTGAGATCACCAACAAGGTCTAATCATCTATTGTGTGTTCTACTGATATATCATCTGTGGTCTAACAACGTCTAGGTCTACTTTCTTTGTGTTACCTTAGTAGTAGCTACTTTTACTATCATTTTTCCTTGTATATTTCTCAGACTACACAGACTTATACTTTGAACTTCACATCTTATTTTATTTAAACTTTTAAAGTCCCAAGTGATTTGTACCTGTGTACTATCATTTTCCAAAGACATTGAATCGGTATCACAGATACGATCTAGTTTCTATCAGCTAGCCTTTTCTCCTCTCTCTTTTTTTTGTTAATGTTACTAACTGACCTATTCTCCCCCTAAAATTCTAAAACCGTAACCGATTTAGGATTTTAATAGGCGACAAAGTAACATCAATATAATTAAACTATACAAGGTTAAACAAATAAATATAGAAAATAAAATGAAAAGAAAAATGGACTATACGCATCGGACTACACACGGTCCTCTTCAGGAATTACATCACCTTTTTTAACGCCGTTGACCTCTAACAGATATAAAAAACGTGGTTTATCAAAAGCCTTTGTATACAGGTCAGCGCGTTGAAAATCAGTATGTATTTTAATCATATCGATTAGGTTCTTTTCAAAGCAATCACGTATAAAGTGATATTTTATGCCGATGTGTTTGGTCTTAGGATGTTGGACCGGATTTTTAGTTACTGCAATCGCAGCAGAGTTATCAACAAAAATAGGAGTAGAAGAGAATTTCAAACCGTAGTCCCGCATTTGCTATTGAATCCATATGATTTGTGAACAGCAACTTGCAGCAGTAACGTATTCGACTTCACAGGTTGACAAAGCAACCGAGGTCTGCTTCTTACACTGCCAGGTCACTAATCTCCTCCCAAAAAATTGACATCCGGCTGATGTAGACTTGTAGTTCATCTTGCAGCCATCGTAATCCGAGTCACTATACGCTGTCAGCTCGAAGTCATCGTCATGAGGATACCACAACCCAAGTGTTGGAGTACCCTTGAGATAACGAAAGATCCTTTTGACCCCTATCAGATGGTTAACTTTTGGCTTTGCCTGATATCTTGAACATAAACATGTCGCGTACATGATATCAGGTCTTGAGATAATGAGGTACATGAGAGATCCAATCATTCCTCGGTACATGGTGACATCGACCAGATCACCATTCTCGTCGGGTGCTACATCATGGTTTGTAGCAAGTGGAGTCCCAGCTGCGGAAGCATTCTCCATGTCAAACCGACTGAGGATATCTCCTACATACTTGGTCTGATGTAGTAAAATCCTTTTTGGTGTCTGATCAACCTGTAACCCGAGAAAGAATTTCATCTCTTCCATGGCACTCATTTCAAACTCAGCCTTCAAAACTGATTCAAACTCTTTACATAGATCTTCGTTCTTTGAACCGAAGATTATGTCATCAACATAAATTTGGACCAGCAGTAAATTACCATCTTTATCTTTAGTGAACAGTGTGCAGTCAATGACACCTCTGCGAAAACCGTGTTTCACAAAGCGAGTCGAGAGTTTCTCATACCAGGCTCTAGGAGCCTGATGAAGCCCATATAGAGCCTTGTCGAGTTTGTAAACTCTGTCCCGATGATATGGATCCTCAAATCCCTGGGGTTGACTGACATACACAGTCTCTCTGATTTCACCATGAAGGAATGCACTCTTCACATCAAGTTGATAAACTTTAATCTTCATATACGATAAGGAAGATACGGATTGCTTCCATTCTTGCCACTGGTGCAAACACTTCATTGTAGTCAATGCCCTCGACTTGTCGAAATCCTTAAACAACAAGTCGAGCCTTGTTTTTGATGATCACGCCTTGATCATTTTTCTTGCATTTTAAGATCCATTTTGTGCCAATGACCTTAGCACCTTTAGGTCTATCCACCAGAGTCCATACACCTAACTTCTTGAACTGAAGAAGTTCTTCTTGCGTGGCACTCACCCGTGCCTCATCACTTAGGGCTTCACTAACAGTTTTGGCTTGAACTGAGACCAAAGCAACGATATGCACCGTCATGTAGATAACCTTTTTCTATCACCGAGGCATAATCAGCTGAATACAACTAATTCCTGGTCTGAACTCCTGATCTCACATCTCCAATGACATTATCCAAAGGATGATAGACATTTAGGCGTGATCAAGGAGTGGTTGGAACAACTACCTCAGAATCAAGATTATGAACATTCGGTTTAGTATCTGAGGCAGTAGGAGTCTGAGGTTCTGAAGGCGTAGAGGCATCAATGTCAGATGCTTGTGGACTTTTTGTAGGAGGAACCTGTTGCTCCTGGTTGTTCTAATCAGTCTCCACAGCTTCTTCATTAGAGAAAGAGTCATTATCTTCAAGTGCTCCCCCTGAGTTGTTAGATGAATCGCCTTGTAGTCCAGATGATGTAGATTCCTGAGATGGTGTGTTTAGAACATCATACATCATCTTTGTTCCTACTCATCTCATCATAGAGAGTGGTATGTTGAAGGACTTGAAGAATCCATCATAGTCGAAAAAGAAGGCGGGTCCTTTTCCAGCAGGTGGTGTGGTGTATCTCTGAACATCAACATTACACCACACTTCTACCTGACCTGTAGATTTGTTGTAGACTCTCTTGTTTGGTATGTTGTATCCTAGAAAGATACCTTCATCAGCCTTCTCGCTAAATTTTCCCTCCTGAGTCTTCTTCAGTAGGGTGCACGGAGCGCCAAATGGCTCGAGATACTCTAGATTGGGTTTACGTTGTTGTAGTAACTCGTAACACATCTTTCCATGGCATTAACTACCAGAACCCGATTTAGCATATAACACGCATTCGCAACTGCTTCATTCCAGAATTGGATGGGCAGTTTTCAGTCTGCTAGCATTGTCCGTGCTGTCTCTATCAAGCTGCGATTCTTCCTTTCAGCAACGCCGTTCATCTGAGGAGTGTAGGCAGAAGTGAACTAATGCACAATTCTCTTTTCCTTGCAGTAAGCCTCCATCCATTGATTCTTGAACTCAGTTCCGTTGTTTGAGCACACTTGACGTACTTTCAACTTATATAGAGACTCCAGAGTAGTTACTAATTCCTTGAATGACTCAAATGTTTCTGATTTGGATTTCAGAAACATCACCCAAATGAATCTTGAGTAGTCATCAGTAACTACATAGCAGTACAAGTCGCCTGGGATGCTTCTTGTACTGACTGGACCAAACAGATCCATGTGAAGAAGTTCAAGAGGAAGTTCGATAGAATGAACTTTCTTTTCCTTATGAGACTTCTTCGTCTGTTTTCCCTTCTTGCACGCAACACAGAAATCCAGAAGTTGGAAGTTTTTGACGTTAAATCCTCTCACTAGATCATTCTGGATCAAGTGATTCATCTTCCGTGGATTAATGTGTCCCATTCTCCTATGCCAGGAGATGGATTCCTTCTCAGTAGCTTTTGACAAGAAGCACTGAACTTCATGATCTGTTGTGGAGGCCTTTGATAGATCCAAGACATAAAGGTCCTTATATCTTGAGGCAGACATTAATACTTGATCCTCCGGGATGACATAGTCCTTTTCAGGACATAGCACTTCTTGTTGTCAAATACTACCTTAAAGTCTTTATCACAAATTTGAGAAACAGAAAGCAAGTTATTTTGAAGTTGTTGAACGTAGTTTACCTTGTCAAACTTCACTTTTGATTACCTACTTCCCCTTGAGCTGTGATATACCCACCTTTGTTTCCTGCAAACAAAACGTGACCTCCTTTTATCTGTTTGACATTTGATAAGAGATCCATGTTCCCTGTCATGTGCCTGGATGCTCCGATGTCTATAATCCACATGTTGTTTCAGCATTATAGCGAACACCTTACATATTCAGTTTGAAAACATTAGTTCAGGTTAGAGACCCAAGCCTTCACTTTGGGTTTCCTAGAGGCATCACACATCATAAATGTAACCCATTGACCATTTAAGGGTGAGGGAAGCTTAGAGGACTTCATGTTCTCACTATCAGACAATGAGGTTGATTTCTCCTTCCATAAGCCAGCTTTATGTAAGGCATGTTTGTGATACACAGACGACTGGCTAATGAGTTGAACTTTAGGTTCACCATCCCTTTTAGGTGGTGTCACTGAGTTCCTCTTAAAAGGGCTAGGTTTTTGTTTAGGAAGTTCAACTTTCATTTTTGGTGTCTGATAGTAAGGACAATGAGATGCAATGTGTCCATACTCTCCACAACTGTAGCATGATCTGCTTTCGACTTTACGATTTAACTATTTTTATGGAGATGTATGTGACACGCGGTGACCTTACTTTGTTTGGGTTTTGGTTCTGCTTGTTTAGATGTTTTGTATGGTTTAACAAAGTTAATTGCTTTAACATTTTTAACATCTTTTTCTTTTCTATTTTCTGGACTTTGACATGATACACGTGATTGGTTAACATTACTGGTCTTTTTAGGTTCAGATTTGACAGTTGTTGAACCAGACTTTAAACTAATCTTTTCAAATTCTTTGTCCAGATTAATGCAAGCATTTTACCTTTTGCCTTTGAAGTGGCCTATTTTGTTTACTACCAGATTCATTTGATTTACATGTGGAATCTAGATCACTTACAAGAGGAGTAGACACCTCATGATCCTTGATTAGATTATCATTGATTGGTATACATTTTGTGTTCATCAAGATCTTATATGGTGGTGGAACCACTTTATAACCCAATCCCTCCCCATTGTTTCTCTCTCTCACTAAGTTTTGGGCAATATAAGATGAAGTTGTCCAACTGTGTAGTTTTTGCTTTAAGGAATTAACTTCTACTTTTAAAACTGTCTTTTGTTTCTTAGTGTCCTCTAGGGAGTTAAGATAGTACCTAATGTCATTAGCTTGGTTAAAGGCTACTACTTATGTTTCCCTAAGCTGTTTGTTCAAAAGGTCTATCTTTTCTTTGTAACTATGCTCATTTTGTTTTAACACTCTGTTAGCTTCAGTGCACAGTTCCAAGTCCTTTACTAAGTTATCATTATGATCTAATAACCTAGAAAATTTTAAATCAATGCTTTCCCTAAATTTATTACAATCAGAACAAGCATGATTATTAAAAAGTTGGTCAGTAGTACTTACTTGAGCGGGTTCTGACGAATCAGCCATCAATGCAGAATCTGGTGTTTCTAGAGCTGGTGATTTTGATGTTGTCACAGTTTTCTCTTCTTCAGGCAGGTAGTTGACCACTGGTGTAGTTTCTTCTGAGTTTGACATCGCGAGTTCGACTGCAATATCTCCTTCACTAGCAGAGTCATCATCTATATCCTCCACACTACGATATTAGATTCTCCCGGTGAGACAAACCGATAGCTTCAGTCCTGTCCTTCATCATCATGAGCAGTCAGGGCTTTGGGATCCTTGCTTGATGAAGTAGGACTGCTAGTGGGTTTATCCTGACGATTGAAGGAGGAGAAAGGATTCCCATTGCCAGTCTTCTTTGGCTTCACGCACTCCCTTTTGAAGTGCCCTTTCTCACCGCAGTTGAAGCAAGTTACCTTGGTTTTATCAAAGCTGAAGGTCGTGTCCTTAGTTGCAATCAAATTTTGTCCAGTCTTTTTGACAAAATTCTTAGCTCTCCGGACAACACTTGCTAAGGCCCACATTATGTCCATCCGCTCCAGCTCTGTCTCATCCACTTGCTCATAATCCTCATCTGCCAGATGGCAGTTCCCAATTTTACCAGCAATTAGTCCATCATAAGAGTGGACTACCGCAGCTAAGAGATCCATGTGCTCTTTAGCTACCCCAACTGTCACATTGCCGAAGTTCTCGGTCTTCAGCTTTGTTGCATTTGCTTCATGTGTAATGTATTGGGCACCAGACGACCCTGCCGTTTCTGACCCTGAAGTAGAGGCTGAGGTAGGACTAGACGAGCTTGATACAAAAGCTGTTTGAAGAGGTGCTCCAGATGTTTTGGCTTGTGGAGTCGCGTGTATAGTGCAGGATTCTGATCATAAAAAGAATTTTGAGCTCTGTACTTCATTCTTAGTTCTTCCTCTCTCAGCTTCAGAATGAAGTCATTGATATCTAACTTCATTAGCATGCCATTCTGTCTGAGATTGGAGACAAATGAGACCCATTTCTCTGGCAGCCTATTTGCAAAGTGGACACTTTGTCCTCCATTGACGTCGATACTCCATGAGTGTGCATCTCACTCATCAAGTGGTAGAACCTATCGATAACATCATGTAGGCTTTCTTTTCCCATCGAGGAGAAGTTGTCAAACTCCTTCTTTAAAGCCTTAGCCTTTATGGCCTTCAATGATGTGTTTCCGTCATACCTTTTCTCCAATGCATCCTATAGTTTCTTTGCTTGTGTATATTCCGAGAATTGGTGGAAAATATCCTTGGGAATTGACTGTGTAAGAAAAGCATAAACTTTCTTTTCGGCATTGTATTTGACCTTTTTTCCATCAGTCATGCCACCAAGTGTAAGTTTGACACCATCAGCTCCTACAGGCATGCTGGACCCCGTCTCTATAGACTCCCACAGAATGGGATCTACTCCATTTAAGTAGATCTCAAAATGTTGCTTCCATGTGTGGTATTCGTCTAAAGTGATTAGCTTGGGGGCTTGTGTGATTCCATACTTCATTCCCCAGTAGCAGTAAGTTTTGAATACGTGAGTCTCTCCCACTGTAAATGCTGAGTATTGGTCTTCCATTGCTATTAACTTTAACTTTAAACCAAACTATAGTATTAGTGCGAATGAAGTTGTGCGATTGGGCTATTCGGGCGATTGACCTATGCGGATGGTTCAATCGTACGACTGAAACAATGCGGATGACTCAGTCGGGTGAATGAACTAATGCAGTTGAACAATGCGAATAGTCTTCTTAGTTGTACGAATGGAAGTATGAATGAGTCCAATCATGCTTATGGGGAATGCGTATGAACTCAGTCGTGCGATTGAGTCAATCGTGCGACTGGGCCTGTTGGATTTCAAAAATTCGTAGGTTTAAGGTGTTTGAACGCAAAAACACGAATTTCTTGCTAACCCTAATTACCGTATGCCGGAAAAAACTTAACTTTACGATCAGGAGACGTCTAAAACCCGATTTGACACAAAAGATTGTGTTTTTGAGTGTAAAAACACAATTTTTAATATCAAAACAATTGAATCACACGTAAATCTAGAGCCAATGCTCTGATACCACTTGTTAGGATCGTGTACTGGACAAATACTAACAGATTTACGCGTATCCCGAATCAAATAGTGCGGAATCCTATTTGACTGGCGATCCAATCAGTGAGAACGCACGTAGAATCAATTAAAGATTGAATCTAAACGTTAAGAACGATTAACAATCGATCTACTGCGATCTATGAAGTTGGAACATGTTGCTAGAGGTCTCTGGACGGCTAGGGTACGTCTAGGTATTGAAATATTCAAAGTGTCTCATTTTTTCACGATTTAAGTGGTATTTAGGTTAGGCTTTCTCAATCGTGCGACTGGACCATTTGCATGGTTCAGTCGTACGATTGAGTCATGCGGTTGATCCATTCGCATGACTAAGTATTCAGTCGTGCGACTGAGTCAATCTCGTGTTACAATCATGCGACTGATCCAGTCTCCTGGTTCATTCGTACAACTGGTTCATTAGCATGAAGTTGTTCATGCGTATGGTCCATTAGCATGGGTCAATCACATGAGAACTTCACATGATTAAGTTTGAATATGTTTCATAATCATTAATTGACTTAGATATTATTCAAACAATCACAACCTATATAATTAGTTCAATAAGCGTTATTACATACCAAGTAATGAAATATTCAACATTATAAGTACAACCATATATTGTATTTCATTAGGTACCCGTACAATTACATATGTGTAAGACAATAAAAACATATTACATTAAGATCAGAAACTAGGGATATATGTATCTACATAATTGACTATCAAACATAACATATTATAAAAGGAAACTGAGAGTTTTAAGCTTGCTCTTTTCAAAATACTAGTATATTCAAATGAGCAAGACATGCCTACGAACTTTCTTTTATGCATGAGTGTAAACATAAAATACCAATGTAACGTTTTTTTCCTCAAATATATTTCTTTTCTTTCTTTTTTTCATCATGATTTTTTTTATTTTTTATCATTTTTTTCTCTCTTTTTTTTCAAAGAAGAATGGACGCCTAATTAAAATAAATAAACATCAAACAAATTCGATCACAAAAATTAGACACTAGAAATAACTGGAATTTTATCACAAAGGTTTAAAAGACAAAATGGTAAATTTGGTTAGTGGCTAATGATGTGGGTAATAACAAAAAAACATAGGAAAATGGCTCAATATGATGACTAATTGTAACAATTGGGTGAAGTAAAAGACAATAAATTTGGCTTATCAGGGTGGATATTCCTAATGTCTCTGTTATTTTCATATATATATATATATATATATATATAATATATATATATATTATATATATATATATATATATAATATATATATATATATATAATATATATATATATATTATATATATATATACTCAGTTTATGATCTTGAAATACATATCCAAGCAAGTTCTCACCCGAATGTATATTTGGCATACTCAAGAATCAACAAAAATGTAAGCAACAACTAAATCATATGATTCATATGATAAAGGAACAAATAAGCTTACGGAAATAAAGGGATAAAGTTAAGGTCTAAACTCATGCATAAATATCACATTTTCAACTTGCTATGCTCACTAAACATCCAAAAAATTTTATTTTAATCCATTTGGTTTCTCTTAATTATGTTATGTTAACAATTCAATCATGCTTTAAGATCTAAAATAAATATAAATGAATGAAATTTATTCAAAAATTTTGAAGTTTTTTGTCAAAACTGAGATTGTTTTAAGGTGTAATGAGATATATGTAAAAGACTTGCAAAAGTTCATAAAAACCCAAACATCCCCACACTTGAAACATACATTTCCCTCAATGTATCAATGTATGAACATGTAATGCAAGAAACGATGTGGAGGGGGGTAAGATGGTGATATAAAAACTCCCCAGAAGAAATCCATGAAAACAGGCCCAACAAAGTCTCGAACGTCCGCTAAACAAATCATCACCCTCAGGGTTTCACGAAAACTAGCACTAACACCACTTCAAGAACAAAACAATGAGTTTAGAAAGACAGAAAAATTAACATAAAGAAAGAGTACATAAAGTAAACAAGCGTAAGAAAATGACAATACAAATATGTTTTGAATTTGTACAACCAAAATACCAAAAAGTACAACTCAAACGCAAAAGTGAACACTAAAGAAGAAGGAGGTTGTCAGACTAGTCCCCATCACATCGGCATCATCTGATGGATCACGCTGCTACTCTGTTTGCTTGGGTGGTGCAGGTTGGGGAGTTGATACAGGAAAAGGAGGGGGAGGAAGATCAACCTCGTTTTCAGCAGCCCATTGCATTACAACTTGCATTATCCAATGCACCCTCTCCATCAATAAGTGCTATCGGGTGAACCCCTGCATACTCAATGCAAGTCGATGTCAGGGAAAACCATCTTTTCTCCTCAAAGTCTAACCAATACCATCCATCTACTGACTCATATGCCACGAGTCTCATGTTGAGCATCATTGATTTACGAATGAGCTTTGTTTGGTGAGATTAAGCAATTCCAACGAGGTTATCGGCGTCCAGCAGATGAAGAAATGAAGCAAGTTGAGTGATGAACGCTCCTCCACAAATTGGACTACTATGTTTTCTACTGAACATTTTTAGAAAAAACATGGCGAGTGTGGATGCCAAGTTACATGGCTATTTCTGAATTAGACAATATAGGAAAAACATGTCATTTTCAGTGACAATACCCATGCTTGAACCTCGTCCAGAAATAGAGCCCGAAAGTGCTCGATAAAAGTAAAAATGATAGGGGTCTTGTATTTAGGTGCTTTTACTCAAGGTAGAATTGTATTCTCCTGAACCTATCTCATCCCATAATGCACTTAGAGTATCATTTGATGTCGACTTTAAACCATGTTTGAAGATGTTCCTATTAGTCTTGCTACGAGTGTAAATACCCATCATCACCCCAAGATTTGCCACAAACATAGTATGTTTTCGACCACCAAGTTGGAATTGAATGCTAGTTGCGTCCTTGAGATTGTTGGTCTTACGATCAAACTGATAAGTCTAACAAAATTCTAACACAAGCACACGGTATTGATGATGTTTAATATCAAACAAACGTTTCCAAGGATAGGAGCGGAGTGCATTAACACGATTAGTTTCACCTAATGCACCAAAAGCTTGCCAATCAATGGTGTAAGCCACTATTAGTTCCTTGTGTTGAAGGGTGAGAAGTTTTTTCGTGGCCCGACTACCGCCGTCAACTAAAGAAATGGGTGAACATCATCGTTGGCCATGACGTGCAAAAAGAAATACAATATGTTAATTTTGATTATTGTGAAAGAATCATAAACATGATGGAAGCATAATGACAAAAATGGCATATTGAATGAAAGATTGAAGTCTTAGAAGAAATAAGATCATCTTATTTTATTTTAATAAGTATACTAGTGACAAAGATAACTAAAACAAACACTAAACAAAAGTTCATGAAGATAGCCATAACATGAAATCATAATGAAAAACACACCCAATAACCATAATTATATCAAAATCATGAAGAACATCACATAAATCAACAACCACCAACTATCAACGTCATGCTTTTTCTTAAATAGAACTTACATTAGCAACTTAAGCACAAGAAACTCTTAACACTCATTACAAATGCAAATTTCAGCTTCATTTCACCTAAAAAAATTAATAATCGACCCCACTTGAATTGAAACTATGATTAAGTTAACTAAGCAAGAACAATTGATTTTTGAAATATACTAACAACTTGTGCTACCCTAACTTAGATAGATCAAGTAGAGTCAACAGGAATTAAAATAAGAGTGAGAGCACATAAACATACCCAAACAAGCAGAAAATTAAAGCAAATAAGAAAGAGAAACAACTGGGTTACTATGGTGGGTCGCGAGGGTTAGGCGATGGGGGTTGGCTGTCGTGAAGGGAGGTTGCGATAGGCGATGGGGGTTGCCAGCTAGGTGGAGGCGAGGCGAGGCGAGGGGGTGGTCGCAGACCTATGGTGGTGGCAAGGGTAGTGGTTAGGGGGTACGCGAAGGCATGGGGGTTGCCACGAGGAGGGTTCACTGGATGGTGGTCGTGCGGTGGTGGCGGGAGGATTTATATAAATATGAGTATATTTGATTTATTATCATCATATAAGCAAGCTTTTTTCAAATTCATTTTATTTGTAATCGGTTAATATGGGCATATTTATATAAATATGATCATATTAGTGATCATTTTTCAAAAACTCATATTGGCTTAAAAATTAATGTACTTGACACAATATAAATAATGGCACACATACCCAATGACTTTGACCAATTTTTTTAAGAATAGCTTAAAATAAAATAAGAACTAATTAAAGAAAACTGTTTAAGGAATTATATAAAAACAAAAGGATACGGATGATTTTCAAAATTTCGGGTTGTCTCCCGAAAGCACTTCGTTTATTTACGAGTCGTTAGCTCGACTCGACCTTGCATTCACTTATCCTTGGGGTGGAGTTCCATAATGTCAAACTCCTCTCATCCCTCAAGCCTTCAATGTAATGCTTTAAACGATGACCATTAACCTTGAACATCCTCCCGTCCAAATATTCAACTTCAATGGTTCCATACGAGAATACTTGCTTTACGATATAAGGACCTGTCCATCTTGATTTTAATTTACTGGGAAACAAGCGAAGTCTTGAATTATAAAGTAATACACAATCCCCCAATTGGAAGTGTTTGATGTTCTTCAAGTGCTTGTCATGTAATTTTTTCATTCTTTCTTTGTACATTATGGAATTTTGATATGTTTGATTATTTAACTCTTCAAGTTCATGGACTTGCAAAAACCTATTTTCACCTGTCTGTTTTAGATCAAGTTTAACGACCTACAAGGCCAATAAGATTTGTGCTCAAGTTCAATGAGAAGGTGGCAAGACTTTCCATAAACCAAATTAAATGGTATGGTACCAATTGGAGTTTTGTAAGCGGTTCAAAAAGCCCATAAGGCATCATCCACTTGTCCACCCAATCCTTTTGGTTTTTCCCAATCGTTCGTCCCAAGATTCGTTTAAGACCTCTATTAGTGACCTCAACTTGACCACTCATTTATGGGTGGTAAGATTTTGAAAAATGATGTTTAACCCCGTAACAAGCTAATGCTTTTTCAAGTTGATTATTACAAAAATGAGTGCCACAATCACTAATTAGAGCCTTAGGGGCACCAAACCGAGAGAAAAGCTTTTTCTAAAATTTCACCACTACCCTAGCATCATTTGTAGGCAAAGCTTGTGCCTCAGCCCACTTGAAGACATAGTCAATGGATACTATGATGTATTTATGACCATGTGATAAAGGCAATGGTCCCATGAAGTCGATGCCCCAAACATCGAATAACTCACATACTTGTATGCTATTTTGAGGCATCTCATCAAGTGAAGAGATGTTACATGCTTGTTGGCAAGCATCACATGCTTTGACCAACATGTGTGCATCTTTGAATACAGTAGCCCAACAAAAACCATAGTCAAATACTTTCTTAGCGGTGTAACTTGCTCCATGATGGCCACCGGTTGGTCCTTCATGACGAAGTATGATCATTGCTTCGATTCCATGATGTAAGGCCCCGTTCCCGAGATGCTCACAGCTGGTAAATCATCGCACATAAAACATATACTTTACATTTAATCATCAAAACATTGCAGCGGAAACATAAAACAAATGGCATTTCATTTCATCATAAAAACTTTTGCAAAATAATGCATCGTTTGTCGGTTACAAAATTACATTGTTGTATTACATCATAAAATCTTTAAATAAATGGATGTCATCCAAAAGAGCTGAGTAGCCGCCTCGTGTCATCCTTAACAACGTTTACCTGCCAACTGAAAACGTATAAAAGTCAGCGTTGCTGAGTGAGTTCTAGTTTTATAATAAAACATACATAAAATTGTTATTTATTTCCTTTCAGAGCCATACTATACGTATCATTCGTTCGTGATCATACATCATACGTACATACAGATAATATCATTATTATCTTCCATTACGTTCGTTAACCTTCGTTCATTCATTACATATAGTGACATGTACATTACCCCGAACATTGTGCACGAAGCTGGTAACTGGGCCTGAGGTCTTTCATAGACCTCGAACATTATGCCCGAAGCTGACTCCAGTACCTAGGGCAAGTACATTCACCATTTATCTTTTCTCTTTCATTTCAGATCAATGCCATATGCTATACCCCGAACATTGTGCACGAAGCTGGTTACTAGGCCTGAGGTCTTTCATAGACTTCGAACATTATACACGAAGCTCACTCCAGTACCTAGGGCAAATAGCAAGAATCCTATACATATGGTCAATCACAATGATTGGACCCCAGTGTGCATCCTTCTGGGGTAGCTAACCCGCACACAGTTGAGCTAACACCCTTCATTGGGTGTGGACCTCCATACATTTGCTTGCAAGACTTTTTTATGTTCATTCATTCGTTAATGCATGCATTCATTCATCGTGTTCCTCTTTCATTATCTTTCACTTTACGTTACATAATACTTTCGGTTCATTCACTAACATAAGACGTAAAGCCATGGAAGGATGAACATTCAACATCATGGGAATATAACATAACATATCATTCATACATCATCATACAGGGCATCATGCATACATAACATACATCATGCATAACCATGCAACATCATCATCATACATAAGCATTAATCACAATGCATAACATGCCCCTCATACCTTCTATGACCCCAAAAGTCAACTTTTATAGTCCCCTGGGAATCTTCCAAGTCAAAGCCTTTTTTACACATTTTCCCCAAAAATCAGAAAAATATTCTAAGTCCTTAGGCGCATGGGCAGTATGCAGGCGCATGGGTGCTTAGACGCATGGGAACCCTGGACGTCTGGACACTTATTCAATTCCAGCCCAATTTCTAGGCACATGGGTACTATTCAGGCGCATGAGCCACTTGGGCGCATGGGCCACTTCGACACATGAGCACTATTGGGGCGCATGGCCCTGCACTTAGTCATCCAACTAACATTTCTAGGCGCATGGGCCACTGTTCAGGCGCATGGGCTATACTTAGACTTTTCTAAGGCAAATTTTGGGCGCAGGAGCTACTGTTTAGGCACATGGCTTACACTTAATTCTTTCTAAGGCAATTTCAGGCGTATGAGCCTCACCCAGACTCATGAGCATTCTGTAAAACATGATTCTAGGATGTTTTCAACCCCAATCCTCAAACTCATATGTTCTAAGTATAATGTGGCTATTCTAAACATGAGTAGCTTATAAACATTCAAGAACCAAAATCCAACATACACAATACATACAGGTATTTACACTTAAACTTTGTAAAATCATTTTAATACGTTTTCAGCCCCAAAGATGGTTTAAAACTGTAAAAACCGGGGTCTAGAACTCACCTGGTGCAACTTAGGTGTTTTCTTCCTTTCTAACCCGCTTGCAATGAGTTCAATCACCTAAAACAACACCACACACACACACACGAGCACAAACACAACACATAAGCACATAATCACATAACCAGGATAAAACCCATCATAAACACATAAAAACCGCAAATTCTTACCTTGAATTTGATTTCTTCTTCTTTGTCTTCTACAAAACCAAGTGTTCCTCTGCTCTCTCTCTCTCTAAAATCGAAGAAGATGATGATGTAAAATGAGGGTGGGCGGCCATGCCCACCTTTACACCAACTTTTCAAAAATTTGTCCTTATGGACACCTTTGGTCCCTCCACTTGGACCTTATAGCTTTTCTTTGCTTTTATTCTTTATACCTTGTCTTTTAAAAATAGCCGGGTGTTACAAGTACACCCCCGTTATATAGGTTTTGTCCCCGAAACCTGTTATTCCTCGAGCATATGAGGATAATTCTGCCTCATCTCCTCCTTAGTCTCCCATGTAGACTCAGATCCCTTCCTGTGCTTCCACTGTACACGCACAAGAGGAACCACTTTATTTCGCAGCCTCTTCTCTTTATGGTCAATGATTGCCACTGGTTGATTCACATAATTGAGCCTTTCATCTACTTCAATGTCCTCTAATGGAACAATCATGTCTTCATCAGCTAAGCACTTCCTCAGATGAGATACATGAAATGTCGGGTGAATTCACTTAACTCATCTGGTAACTCCAATCTATAGGCCACCGCTCCTACTCGAGCAATAATCGGAAAGGTCCTATGCACCTCAGGCTTAGCTTACCTCGTTTTCTGAATTGGATAATTCCCTTCCAAGGTGAGACCTTCAACACAACCCGGTCACCCACCTAGAACTCGATCGGTCTGCATCGTTTATTGGTATACGACTTCTGTCTATCTTCGGCTGCCTTCATGAAGGCTTTAATCTTCTCAAGCTTCTTAGTCGTAGCCTCGATTACCTTGACGCTCCCCAATTCCTTCTGACCAATGTCACCCCAACAAACGGGTGTTTAGCATCTCCTACCATATAGCATCTCATATGGTGGCATGCCAATGCTGGCATGAATTCAGCTAACGGTAAGTGGTCATCCCAACTTCCCCCAAAATCAATCACACACGCCCGAAGCATGTCTTCCGGTGTCTGAATGGTCCTTTCTGACTGACCATCAGTTTGGGGATGATAAGTCGTGCTAATATGTAACGTCATCCCCATAGCGTCGTGGAATTTCTTCCAGAATTTAGATGTAAACCGGGTGTCCCGATCAGACACAATGGATACCGACACACCATGACGAGTTACAATCTCCTTGATGAACATGTTAGCCAACCTCTCGGATGAATATGTCTCGCGGATCGGTCGTAAGTGAGCACTCTTCGTCAAGCGGTCAACAATGACCCATATGGCATCGTATCCTTTCGGAGTACGGGGCAGTTTCGTAATGAAATCCATGGTGATGTGCTCCCACTTCCATTCCGGTATATCCAAAGGTTGGATCTTCCCATACAGCTTCTGATGTTCCGCCTTCACTTGTAAACAAGTAAGGCACTTACTCACATACTCCACCACATCACGCTTCATACCCGGCCACCAATAATCTTTCTTCATATCTTGATAAATCTTCGTGGCACCAGGATGAATGGAGTATCGAGTCTTGTGAGCTTCATCTAAAATTATCACACGTAGATTCCCGAAACAAGGAATCCACACCCATCCAAATCGAGTTTTAACACCAAGTGTGTTTTCACCCAATTCCCCAACCAGACCTCTCATTCTTTCAGAGTTTAGATGATCTTCTTTCAGTGCCTCATCCTGAAACTCCTTGACTTGCTTCATTACATCAGAGGTCATGATTAGTCGGTATGCTTTCACCCGAATCGGCTCGGGCCTCTCCTTCTGGCTAAAAGCATCAGCCACCACGTTAGCTTTGCCCGGATGGTAATGGATCTCACAATCATAATCCTTTATGAGCTCCAACCATCGTCTCTGCCTCATATTCAGGTCCTTCTACTTAAAGAAGTACTTTAAGCTCTTGTGGTCGGTGAAGATGGTCCACTTCGTTCCATACAGATAGTGCCTCCAAATCTTTAGTGCAAAGACCACGACCGCTAGCTCCAAGTCATGGGTGGGATAATTGACCTCATGAACCTTCAACTATCGGGATGCATAGGCTATAACCCTCCCTCTCTGCATTACTATACACCCCAACCCTGAGTAAGAAGCATCTGAATATACTACCAAATCCTCGCTTCCTTTGGGTAACGACAAGACAAGAGCTTGAGTCAACCTCACCTTTAACTCCTCGAACGCCTGTTCTTGAGCTTGACCCCACGTAAACTTTACATCCTTTCGGGTCAACTTGGTTAGTGGAGAAGCGATCTTGGAAAAGTCTTGAATGAATCTTCTATAGTAGCCCGCCAAACCCAAGAAACTACGAATCTCGGATGGCGTCTTTGGAGACTTCCATTGCATCACTGCCTCTACCTTAGCTGGGTCCACCATAATCCCGTCGGGATTCACCACATGACCCAAGAACTGAACTTCACGCAACCAAAACGCGCACTTGGAGAATTTTGCATACAACTTCTCCCTTCTTAACGTCTCTAGAACCTCCCGAATGTGGCCAGCACGCTCAATCTCACTCTTCGAATAAATCAGGATATCATCAATGAACACGATCACTGATTTATCCAACATTGGCCGACACACACGGTTCACCAGATCCATAAAAGCAGCTGGCGCATTGGTCAGACCAAAGGACATGACAAGAAACTTGTAGTGACCGTAGCGCGTACGAAAAGCTGTTTTAGGGATATCCTGCTCCTTCACTTTCAGCTGATGGTAACCAGATCGAAGATCTATCCTCAAAAACCAACTGGCGCCTTGGAGCTGATCAAACAAATCGTCTATTCTTGGTAGGGGGTATCGGTTCTTCACCATCAACTTGTTCAGCTCTCGGTAGTCAATGCACATCCTCATACTACCGTCTTTCTTCTTCACAAACAGGACCGGAGCACCCCAAGGAGAGATACTCGGTCTAATGAACCCCTTATCTAGCAGTTCTTGCAACTGCTCCATTAACTCTTTCATCCCAATCGGAGCCAACCGATACGGTGCTTTGGCAACGGGTTGAGCACCGGGTATCAAGTCAATTTGGAACTCAACCTCGCAATCTGGTGGCACACCGGGTAAGTCTTCCGGGAATACGTCCGGAAAGTCGCACACCACTGTTACTTCAGATAATTGCGGTACGACGCATCCACATCTTTTATGTATGCCAAGTAGGCAATACATCTGCGTCTCATGCACTTTCCCGCCACCGCCATCAAAATCACCTTCGGGATCGTCATGACGTGATCACCATAAACCGTCACCTTATTCCCGTCAGGCGTTGTCAATCGGATCATCTTCTTGCGACACACGATGTTTGCTTCATAGGTTGCTAACCAGTCCATCCCTAGTACTACATCAAATCCACCTAGGGGTATCACGTGAAACCTAGCAGCAAACCTATGGCCTTCTAGTTCTATGGCATAGTCCTATATCACATCAATAATTCTAGTGGACTTACCGATAGCAGTTTCTACATCGAATGGCTCACCAATACATCTACTCTTATTGGAAACTTAGCGTAAAAGGTAGCAGAAATGAAACTCCTACTAGCACCAGAATCAAACAACACAGATGCAAGATTTTGGTTTACTAGAAACATACCTGACACCACGTCGGGGTCTGTCCTAGCCTTCTCCCGAGTCATCGTGAAAGCTTGGGCGCTTGCCTTTTGTCCTTCTCCTCCCGCCTTCTTCACCCCGGAACCCTCGGCCCTTGGCTTCTTACACTCCTTACTCATGTGGCCACTTCCCCCGCAGTTGAAACACTTCATGCCTCCACAATCTCTAGCCATATGGCCAGGCTTCCCACACTTGAAACAAATATTCGACCCCCATCTACACTTGCCACCGTGCTCCTTCCCGCACTTACCACACTTCTTTAACTCAGCACCAGCTGTGACCACATGTCGGTCACCTACCCTCGCCACCTTATTGTTTGGAGCGGCTCTACCACGTCCAAACCGTTTCGCATTCCAGTTCCTCCCATCCCTACTCGTCTTCTTCTCTTCAGCCATCACCACTCCATGCTCATCATATAATCTACCAGCCAAATCGACCGCCGACCTAAAAGTGCTCGACCAGGCAGCGATCATATGCCTACGGATGTCCACCGGCAGCCCCTGGATGTATCTCTTAATCTTTCGTGACAGTGGTGTCACCTAGTCGGGCACTAGCCATGCCATTTCATTGAACTTTGTGGTGTACTCTTGGTGTGTCATAGTTCCTGCCTCCAGTTGCAAAAACTCTCTCTCAACCTTGTCCATTTCCCGGTGAGGACAAAACTCCTCGATTAACAACTTCTTCAACTCCGACCATCTCATTCTCCCGATCGCCTGACTACCCTCGGCTTGGACTATATTGTCCCACCAGCACTGAGCCGAGTCTACAAATGAATGGGTAGCGAACTTAACCTTCTGGTCTTCTCGGCACTCGTTGATATCAAGTACCGCCTCCATTTCCCTCACCCACCGGTGAGCAGCAGTGGTAGTACCGTTTCCATCGAAAGTAGGGGGTTTGCATCTCATAAACACCCCGTAGTTGCAGCCTCGGGTCGCCTCCGGCGCAGGCTCTGCTTCTTCCTCGTCCTCATCATCAGAGAGAACCGTTTCCGGCTCTGGTTGTTCCGTCCTCCCGAGGACCTGTTCTTTCCTTTCTTTCCCCATCTCTAACCGCCTTGATAACTTCGGTCACCACAGACGGTAAAATCGTCTGCATGATCTGATGAACTTCCTCCACCACCGCCTCCTTTACTGAGGCTCTCAGATTGGCGCTCTTGTCGCCACCCTCCGGATGAGGAGCCTCTAGTTCTTCATGAACCACTTTCTCAACTTTGGGTCTCCCTCTCTGGGTCGCGGTTAGCACAGTGACCTCCACCACGAGAGGCCTTCGAAGATCTACCACCAGCCATCTACTAACACACTGAGAGATTCAAACACCAACACGGTCATTCAAGGGAACAGCTCAGTTTATGTCAAGTATAGTAAGTCCCTAGTTACAGTGGCCAGTTGTGATTAGCCACTTACTTTACTCTTCATACCCCGAGCATTACCTGTCCTGACTACATCAGTATTTAAATCTACATACAACACATAACCACATACCATGCGCACATAAACCAGTTAACATTACGAAAATACCTGATGGCACGCAACTACTCAGATTGGCATCCCATTCTCATTCCGTCCCATTCTCAGTTTAAGTTAAGGTTTATTTTGAAAATTTACCCATTTCACTTAAACTTTGGCTCTGATACCAACTTGTAAGGCCCTGTTCCTGAGACGCTCACAGCTGATAAATCATCACACATAAAACATATACTTTGCATTTAATCATCAAAACATTGCAGCGGAAACATAAAACAAATGGCATTTCATTTCATCATAAAAACTTTTGCAAAATAATGCATCATTTGTCAGTTATAAAATTACATTGTTGTATTACATCACAAAATCTTTAAATAAATGGATGCCATCCAAAAGAGCTGAGTAGCCGCCTCGTGCCATCCTCAGCAACGT
This sequence comes from Flaveria trinervia, assembly GCA_025506515.1. NCBI lineage: Eukaryota > Viridiplantae > Streptophyta > Magnoliopsida > Asterales > Asteraceae > Flaveria > Flaveria trinervia. The sequence goes on along the minus strand of CM046450.1, from coordinate 23,578,103 downwards.
TTACCTGCCAACTGAAAACGTATAAAAGTCAGCGTTGCTGAGTGAGTTCTAGTTTTATAATAAAACATACATAAAATTGTTATTTATTTCCTTTCAGAGCCACACTATACGTATCATTTGTTCGTGATCATACATCATACGTACATACAGATAATATCATTATTATCTTCCATTACGTTCGTTAACCTTCGTTCATTCATTACATCTAGTGACATGTATATTACCCCGAACATTGTGCACGAAGTTGGTAACTGGGCCTGAGGTCTTTCATAGACCTCGAACATTTTGCACGAAGCTGACTCCAGTACCTAGGGCAAGTACATTCACCATTTATCTTTTCTCTTTCATTTTGGATCAATGCCATATGCTATACCAGAACATTGTGCACGAAGCTGGTTACTGGGCCTGAGGTCATTCATAGACCTCGAACATTGTGCACGAAGCTAACTCCAGTACCTAGGGCAAGCAGCAAGAATCCCATACATATGGTCAATCACAATGATTGGACCCCAGTGTGCATCCTTCTGGGGTAGCTAACCCGCACACAGTTGAGCTAACATCCTTCATTGGGTGTGGACCTCCATACATTTGCTTGCAAGACTTTTTTACGTTCATTCATTCGTTAATGCATGCATTCATTTATCATGTTCCTCTTTCATTATCTTTCACTTTACGTTACATAATACTTTCGGTTCATTCATTAACATAACACGTAAAGCCATGGAAAGATGAACATTCATCATCATAGGAACATAGCATAACATATCATTCATACATCATCATACATACATAATATACATCATGCATAACCATGCAATATCATCATCATACATAAGCATCAATCACAATGCATAACATGCCCCTCATACCTTCTATGAACCCAAAAGTCAATTTATATAGTCCCCCGGGAATCTCCTAAGTCAAAGCCTTCTTTACACATTTTTCCCAAAAATCAGAAAAATATTCTAAGTCCTTAGGCACATGGGCACTATGCAAGCGCATGGGTGCTTAGACGCATGGGAACCCTAAATGTCTAGACACTTAATCAATTCCAGCCCAATTTGTAGGCGCATGGGTACTATTTAGGCGCATGAGTCACTTGGACGCATGAGCACTATTGGGGCGCATGGCCTTGCACTTAGTCATCCGACTAACATTTCTAGGCGCATGGGCCACTATTCAGGTGCATGGGCTATACTTAGACTTTTCTAAGGAAAATTTTGGTGCATGAGCTATTGTTTAGGCGCATGGCTTACACTTAATTCTTTCTAAGGCAATTTCAGGCGTATGACCCTCACCCAGACTCATGAGCATTCTGTAAAACATGATTCTAGGATGTTTTCAACCCCAATCCTCAAACTCATCTGTTCTAAGCATAATGTGGCTATTCTAAACATCAGTAGCCTATAAACATTCAAGAACCAAAATCCAACATACACAATACATACGGGTATTTACACTTAAACTTTGTAAAATCATTTTAATATGTTTTCAGCCCCAAAGATAGTTTAAAACATGTAAAAACCAGGGTCTAGAACTCACCTGGTGCAACTTGGGTGTTTTCTTCCTTTCTAACCCACTTGCAATGAGTTCAATCACCTTAAACAACACCACACACACACGAGCACAAACACAACACGTAAGCACATAATCACATAACTGGGATAAAACCCGTCATAAACACATAAAAACCATGAATTCTTACCTTGAATTCGATTTCTTCTTCTTCTTCTACAAAACCGAGAGTTCCTCTGCTCTCTCTCTCTAAAACCGAAGAAGATGATGATGTGAAATGAGGGTGGGCGGCCATGCCCACCTTTACATCAACTTTTCAAAAACCTGTTGGACACCTTTGGTCCCTCCACTTGGACCTTATAGCTTTTCTTTCTTTTATTTTTTATACCTTGTCTTTTAAAAATAGCCGGGTGTTACACATGAACACATCTTCTCACCATTTGATCTGTGCAAACTTAGAAAAGATATGGATCTTCCTAAAAGTAGTACTTAACATTAGACGTGAACTTTCTTTTTTGTTGATAAGTCATGCATTTCACGAGAACTCCGCCTGTAAGATAGTTAGCACAATCCGGAACCAAGGGAATTCTTCTTTAATCGCATGAAGCTGTAAAAGAAACTCATGAGGGAAATTGTCATTTATGTTGGATTCCCTAAGCTCTTCCATGGATAGGTTCTCAAGGCGTGAGAGGTGATCTGCCGCTATGTTTTCAGCTCCTTTTTTTTGTCTCGAATCAATATATCAAATTCTTGTAAGAGCAAGATCCACTTGATCAATCATGGTTTTGCATCTTATTTTCCAAATAGATATCAAAGAGTTGCATGATTAGTGTAAACAATGGTTTTAGATAAAACAAGATAAGAATGAAACTTATCAAAAGCAAATACTACAGCAAGTACCTCCTTTTTAGTGGTCGTATAATTTTATTATGCATCATTGAATGTTTTGTTTGCGTAGTATATGGGATGAAAATGCTTGTCCTTTCTTTGCCCTAAAACCGCACCAACTGCATAGTCGCTTGCATCACACATCAACTCAAATAGAAGAGTCCAATCAAGAGCTACTATTATAGGGGGCATTTATCATTTTTTCTTTCAAAAAGTTAAATACATTTAAGCATTCCCCATTATAAACAAACGAAACATCTTTTTCAAGAAGTTGTGTCATCGGTCTTGAAATTTTTGAAAAATCTTTAATGAACTGTTTATAAAATCCCGAATGACCTAGAAAACTTCTTATTGTTTTTATAGAAGTAGGTGATGGTTATTTTGAAATTCTTTCAACTTTTCCCCTATTTACTTCTAAACCGACATTTGAAATCTTCTTCCCCAACACAATGCCTTCATTTACCATAAAGTGGCATTTTTCCCAATTCAATACCAAGTTGGACTCTTAACATCTAGCTAGCATTTTATTCAAATTGCTCAAACAATGGTCGAAAGAGCTTCCAAAAACTGAGAAATCATCCATGAAAACTTCCATGGAGTCTTCTATCATGTCATGAAATATAGCCACCATGCACCTTTGAAACGTGGCAGGAGAATTACACAATCCAAATGGCATTGGTCAATAAGCAAACGTGTCGTAATGACATGTGAATGTTGTCTTCTCTTGATCATTGGGTGTAATCGGGATTTGAAAGTAGCCTGAAAAACCATCAAGAAAGCAATAAAACATATTCTCAAATAATCTTTCTAACTTTTGATCAATAAAAAGAAGAGGGAAATTGTCCTTTCTTGTTGCATCGTTAAGCTTGTGATAATCAATGCAAACCCTCCAACCCGTGATGGTTCTTGTAGGTATCAATTCATTCTTTTCATTGGCCACCATCATACCTCCTTTCTTTGGTACCACTTGTACTGGACTAACCCATGTGGAATCTGAGATTGGGTAAATCAAATCTACATCAAGTAGTTTGATTATTTCCTTTTTAACTACTTCTTGCATATTGGGTTGAGGCGACGTTGATGTTGAACAACTGGCTTGTAATCATCTTCCATTAAAATCTTATGGGTATAAAAGGATGGATTGATCCCTTTTATATACATAATCTTCCAAACCATAGCTTTCTTGTGCATCTTTAAGACGTCCAGAAGTTTGATTTCTTCATCACCTGTCAAATTAGAAGCAATAATAACAGGTAATTTGGAATCATTATCAAGATAAGCATATTCAAGATGAGCGGGTAACTCCTTGAGTTCCAATGATGGTGGATCTTCAATTGATGACTTTGCTTTTGGTTGCTTCTCCGATCAACCACTTCAAAACCTTTATGAAATTCTACATCGAAGGATGGTTCATCCGCTGACATACGAGTTAGCCCGTTACCAATCTGGTTAGCTTGATCGGCATCAAGCTCTTCGTCATTAAATAACTGTGTTTCCAAAACATCATGCTCAAATATATCCTACACATAATCATCCACATGACAATCAATAGTATCAACAAATGGTCAATTTACCTCTTCTTCGTCCACACAAAGGGTCAATTTACCTTCAAACACATCTACTAAGGCTCTTGATGTAGCTAAAAAAGGGTGACCAAGAATAAGAGGTACATTCTTGTCTTCATCCATATCAAGGATTACAAAATCCATAGGAACACACAAAACTTACCAATTCTCACCAACATATTCTCAACTATACCTCTCGGTATTTCACCAAGCGATCGGCAAGTTGAATGCTCATATGAGTTGGTTGTGGTTCTTTTAGGTTTAGCCTTTCAAACATGGAATATGGCATCAAGTTGATGCTAGCACCTAGGTTGGCTAGAGCATTGTTCACAGTCAAATTACCAATCAAACAAGGAAGTGTGAAACCTCCCAGGTCTTTCATTTTTTGTGGTAGCTTATTTTGAAGCACCATTGAGCATTCTTCATTTAAAGCCACATATGAAAGATCCTTAAGCTTCTTCTTATTTGTTAGAAGACCTTTGATAAATTTAGCATACCTGGGCATCTATGACAAAGCTTCAACAAACGGTAAGTTTCAATGCTTCAACAAGCGCACCTATCATATAGTAGTCTAGCTTGAGGTAAGAACCGAGTATTGATCTGTGGACACAATGGCTCCCAATACTAAATCATCATCACTATTTAACCAATCAATTGAGTTTGTATTTGTGAAAGTTATACTTAACTAAAAAGATTAGCAATTGAAACTAATAAATTAAGAAAGTAAAGACGAAGATACACAATCAATTAAAGATATCACTTGGACTTTGATTCCACTTAGTATAGAATTAACAACTAGCACATACTGAGGTGAGACCATTTTTACACATGAAAATAGAAGTAGCCTAAACCCTCGTCAAGGATATCTAGACATATAATCATTCGGAAAACTAGAACGATAAACAAATAATAGCCACCTAAAGTTATGCCGTGAAGAACTAATGATACAATTATAATAATGTTAAAGATGAATTAGACTCCCATTATAGTTACCTAATTCCACAAATTTTTGGAAAGTTTGCAAAAATTTGTGTAAAATAGACAAAACTTGTGTAAAATAGACAAAACTATAACTATCCTTCAACTCATGAACATCAAACCATGATTACAAAATCAATTTATAATGAATGACAAGAGAGATTCATGACATACATCATAGTTTTCTCAAACATAAGCATAAGGATGCACATTTACCCAATTTTACTAGACCCCCAACCTTCATTCACCATTCCTAGTCAAATGTCACAAATTACATACAAAAGGTGCAATCATATGCATAAATCTTGTAAAAACATGAGGTTTTTCAACATAACATGCTTACAACACCCACAAGTTTGGATATTTTATCAAAGTAGAACAAATACACATAATCATTAAAGAATAATCAAGTTTATCATGACAATAACATAAACAACACCAAGAATCGTGTACAAACTGTTAAGTCATGCTAAGTTTCATCTAATCCAAGTGATAATAAAAGTTTAGCCCAAAAGGCTTACAAAAAACACACCCAAACTCAAAAACATGGAAGAACTCATAGTATATCTAGAGAAATTTAAACTAATTTTGAGTGGAAATAGGGTGGATGATGTTAGATCTTCATTGAATGTGTGAAATCTTCAATCTTGGCCTTCAAATCTCTCAAAAACTCTTGAAAAATGCTCAAAGAAACCTAAGGGTTTGAGGGAGGCTAGGGTTTTGAAAGAAATAAAAGTTTTTTTGAAAATGAGGTTTACTAGGGTTATAAACCCATTTTCTGCCTGAATGTGGCCATATTTGTACGATATGATCATATTTAGCTTCAAAAATAAATGATTTAGAGTTTTACAACATATATGGCCATATTTAGCTCAATATGGTCATATCAGAAGCATTTTTTCGTCTGAACTTCTTCAAATCTTGGGTTTTCTTTACAAAAATCATCAAGCTTCATTCGAAAACTACAAAATTCAAACAACACATAAATAAGTGTCAAAATTATGAATTTTATATCAAAATTGACTTAGAATACAAAAAATATATATTAAAAACATGTATATTTATTATCATATCAAGTTTAGCACTCATAATATAAATGTCTCACTCTTGTATGATTATGAGATTAGAGAGTTTTGCCCCCTTGTATCCTCTTGTTATTGCTTTCTATAATTTGTGAAGATTATCAAGTGAATACTACAAAAGAACTTCCTTTATTCTTTTACATTAAAAGTATCATTTAATATGTTTGTTAGTAATCAGTTAACAAAGATTCAACATTTGTTATTTGTGAATCATTAGGAAAATCTTGTTTAAGTTCAATACCAATCCAACATATTTTCACCTGTGAGGCTAGACTAAAGATTTGATCAAGGTTGAAAGTATCTTGGATGTAACCTTTCGTGTTCTCATTATCAAAATGTTCACTTTATTATGTTTTTGTAAGGGTCTTTATGTCATTAATGAAATTATGTGGGTGCATTTATGATATAAAATCCAACAAAAGATACAAGTATAAATCGTGATTTCATAAATTAATGTAAAACAAAGAATACAAGTATAAATGCATATTGAAATGATTTGAACACGATTTATACTTGTGTTCTATATGTCATTAATGAAATTATGTGGGTGCATTTATACTTGTATCTTTTGTTTTACGTTAATTTATGAAATCACGATTTGAACACGATTTATGACATACAAGTATAAATTAATTTCATTTATGACATAAAGACCCTTAAAATCAGCGGGGTCCAAGACATATTGAAATTGCTTAAAATCAAACCCCAAACACTCTTAATCGGTTCGTGGAGACGATTTGAACACAATTATGAACTTTAATTGAGTTAAACAACGGTTATGAACTCAAACAATCCGAGTAACCGAAGCTTTTAACCATAGAATCGTTCGAACATTGAACTCAATAATAACCAAATTAAATGGAACATAAGCGATCGTTTAACTATTCCTAAACCTTTAACAAACACAATTTCATCTGAAACACACACCACACACCTAACGTTCAATCATCATCTTCATCGCAACCTGCAACCGTAGTTTTCTTCAACCTTCAGTCGATCTTAACTTAAATTAATAAGGGGCTTTCACTCATCGTATCTCCCCAACGCTTAATCAACCCTCTATTGATTCAAGAGCATCACCTTTATCTCGAACAAGTTCTGCTTTCGAACGTGATTGTTTTTGTCCTCCTTATCATCAACCTAGATTGAAATCAGGTAACTAATTACACAAATACACTCAGTTATGCATGGGGAATAAAAGCCCCATGGTTAATTTGATTAAAAAAATCAAATGGTGCTTCGATTTGGGCAAAATTAATTTAGGGTTCTTGGTGATTCGGGGGATTTCATCATTTTGTAGTTTTAAACCTTTAGAACCAACCTTTTAATAGGCGTAGGCGCCCAGCATACCGGTTAAAAGCATGTCCATATGCAACAGGGGTCCCGGGTTCGAACCCGAGCACCCACAACTATTTTTTTAAAGGTTTTTATTTATTGTGTAAATTACAGAAAATTTATAATTATTATAAATATATATTTGTTAACTAAAAATATTATAAAATGACCAAATTATTTTTTGGAAATTTTCAAAATTTAATACATATATATTCTTATTTAAAAACATTTGTAACAAAGTTTATTTGTGAGTTATTTCTTATAATCTTATAAAATGGACTTGAAGTTAGATAAGTTATTTAACAACATGTTTAAATAATAAATAATTATTTTAGACAAGTCGTTATCTACCCAAATTATTATATCACTTATTACACCTTATACTAAATCTTTGTTAAATCAATTATCAGGAATTAAGTTATTTAATTTCACTAATGTTAATTATTTAATCAATTATATTACTTTACTTAACTTAATTATTAAAACCCCAAATTCCAAATAAAACCCTAGTTCACGATTGATCGTTAACCACAACTTTAACTTAATTTTGGAACTTTAACTTAATCTTGGAACTTACTCATTTACGTATCCTGTAAAAGGAATCGTTGGAGCACTGCTTAATTTCTTGTTATTCTCTTAAGAATCATCTTATATATCATGTGAGTTTTCAATAACTCTTTTTATTTTATTTCACACCTTTTGGGTGAAACATGATAATCGTATAACTATACGCTTGTAAAACATCTTGACACTTATAATGCATGAGCAATTCGTTTATAAACTTTTTCATGGGGTTATTAAGAGTTATTTTAAAGGTTTTTATTTATTGTGTAAATTACAGAAAATTTATAATTATTATAAATATATATTAATAACTAAAAATATTATAAAAATCACCAAATTATTTTTTGGAAATTTTCAAAATTTAATACATATATATTCTTATTTAAAAACATTTGTAACAAAGTTTATTTGTGAGTTATTTCTTATAATCTTATAAAATGGACTTGAAGTTAGATAAGTTATTTAACAACATGTTTAAATAATAAATAATTATTTTAGACAAGTCGTTATCTACCCAAATTATTATATCACTTATTACACCTTATACTAAATCTTTGTTAAATCAATTATCATGAATTAAGTTATTTAATTTCACTAATGTTAATTATTTAATAAATTATATTAGTTAACTTAACTTAATTATTAAAACCCCAAATTCCAAATAAAACCCTAGTTCACGTTTGATCGTTAACCACAACTTTAACTTAATTTTGGAACTTTAACTTAATCTTGGAACTTACTCATTTACGTATCCTGTAAAAGGAATCGTTGGAGCACTGCTTAATTTCTTGTTATTCTCTTAAGAATCATCTTATATATCATGTGAGTTTTCAATAACCCTTTTTATTTTATTTCACACCTTTTGGGTGAAACATGATAATCGTATAACTGTACGCTTGTAAAACATCTTGACACTTATAATGCATGAGCAATTCGTTATAAACTTTTTCATGGGGTTATTAAGAGTTATTTTAAAGGTTTTTATTTATTGTGTAAATTACAGAAAATTTATAATTATTATAAATATATATTTAATAACTAAAAATATTATAAAAATCACCAAATTATTTTTTGGAAATTTTCAAAATTTAATACATATATATTCTTATTTAAAAACATTTGTAACAAAGTTTATTTGTGAGTTATTTCTTATAATCTTATAAAATGGACTTGAAGTTAGATAAGTTATTTAACAACATGTTTAAATAATAAATAATTATTTTAGACAAGTCGTTATCTACCCAAATTATTATATCACTTATTACACCTTATACTAAATCTTTGTTAAATCAATTATCATGAATTAAGTTATTTATTTCACTAATGTTAATTATTTAATAAATTATATTAGTTAACTTAACTTAATTATTAAAACCCCAAATTCCAAATAAAACCCTAGTTCACGTTTGATCGTTAACCACAACTTTAACTTAATTTTGGAACTTTAACTTAATCTTGGAACTTACTCATTTACGTATCCTGTAAAAGGAATCGTTGGAGCACTGCTTAATTTCTTGTTATTCTCTTAAGAATCATCTTATATCATGTGAGTTTTCAATAACCCTTTTTATTTTATTTCACACCTTTTGGGTGAAACATGATAATCGTATAACTGTACGCTTGTAAAACATCTTGACACTTATAATGCATGAGCAATTCGTTTATAAACTTTGTCATGGTTATTTGAGATAATTGTGAGCCTTATATGATAGTCATCTTGTAAAAACAATCATTAACTATTGCTAACCTAGCGACGTCATAAATCTATGGGTTTGACAAACCTATTTGGTGCTAAAGCCGAGGTTATTGGCAGCTTCTGATGACATATGCTTGATCATCATGGGAACCAAGTACACTTAGCTAATCGTTATAACTTATTGTGAACATATTTGTCAAGGTCTGATTGTATCATTATGTTATCTATAAACTTTTATTATTCGTAACCGTTGACATGAATTGCTACTTATAATCTTTTTATATGTATGTATGTAAAACCCATAGAAACACACCAACATTCAATTGTTGACTTTATTTTTAACATGTTTCAGGAAATGCTCAAAGTTGATGTTTAATTTTAAAGTGTGGACATATCTCGGGTTGGACCTAGATAATAAAAAGACATGTATTAAATCTTGGAATTGTTGAACTTATATTATGTTTTGGTTTTGTTTGAGACATATTGGTTTTCCTTTAAAACTTATAGTTAATTATATTTAAATTTATTGGTAGTGTTACATGGATTTGAACAATCTTAACCCTCACATCTCAACGTTTTAGCCGTTAAGGTTGAGGTGTGACATTGGATCCAACTATGGAGACAGACTATGAGAAGGGGGTGGATTTGTAACACCCGCATATTTACTTTGAAGCCAACGAAAGAAGAAAAAAAAGAAATAAAGTCCAAAGTCAGGGGACCAAACTCGCCAACAAAAGAAAGTTTGGTGAGTGGGGGTATTTAAAGGGAGATGGCAGCCCTTACCCTCTCCCCACACCCACAAATCAGCCAAAAGAGAGAAGAGAAGGAGAAAAGAAGAAAAAGGGGTTTTGAGCTTGGTTTGAGTGGATTCAAGCGTGGAAATCATCGTGTAGCGGGTCTAAACGAAGCTCTACTTCTCGGTGTTGTTTGTGTGAGTTCTAGGACCCCTCTTTTACACGTTTTTTGAGTGATTTGGGGCTGGAACACATCTAAAAATTGGGTTTTGGTGTGTGTGTGTGTGTTTGGCCCGTTTATGTATGTTTGGGTATGTGTATGATTCGTCTAGGTCTCGTGTTTGGGCTTGTGTGTGCTTGAATTGTGTTGTGGTATGCATTCCTAAGGTTTAGGATGGTTGATTTGGGCTTAGAATGGGTTTAGATGAGCTTGGAGGTCGAAAATGGCAGATTGGGTTCGGATGAACTGCATTCTGCACCAGCTAGGGCTAGGCGACCGAATGGAGGCCATACGGCCGATTGAGGTTCATTTGCACGACTGAGGGTCCATTCGCACGATTGAGGGTTCATTCACACGACTGAGGGTTCATTCGCACGATTGAGGGTTTATTCGCATAGGTGTCCATTCGCATTGGTCCAATCGCATGATGTTCAGTCACCTAGAGGCCATGCGACAGAAGGGTGCCCATACGTCCAAGTAGGCCTGGTGAACCCGAGAAAATTGTAGTTTATGTACTGACTTTCGGGGAAAAGTGAAGATGTAAGTTTTGACGTGAAAGTTCCTGTAACTTCATGTAAGATGACTGTTGAGGCCATAGAGAGTATGTTGGGCATGATGATGATGTTGTTGCATGTTTATGCATGTTATGTATGTATGATGTTGCCCTGTATGATGATGATGATTGTGTACGTTATGTTCCTTATTATGATGTATGTTTATCTTTCCTGTGGTTTTACGTGTTATGTTAATGAATGAAATGAAAGTAGTATGTAACGTAAAGCGAAAGATACTGAAAGAGAAACATGAAGTAAGAATGAATGCATTAATGAATGATGTAAGTAAAGAAAGTCTTGCAAGCCTTGTATGTCGGGACACACCATTAAGGTGTTAGCCCAACGGTGTGTGGGTTCACTACCCCGGGAGGATGCACATTGGGGTCCTTCTTTGTGATTGACCATTTGTATAGAACCATTGCTGCATACCCTAGGTACTATGACCAGAGGTGCGATGCACCGTTATAGTTGGCCTATGATAGGCCTAGGTCCAGTTCCAGGATTAGCAGGGTATGCACATGGCATTGGTACACCTAAACTCTACCCTAGGTACTATGACTAGAGGTGTGATTCACCGTTATAGCTGGCCTATAATAGACCTAGGTCCAGTACTAGGAATAGCAGGGTAGATTTGTGGTTGAAGGAAAGAAAAGATGTAATGATGAAAGAATGTGAAAGTTAATGATGTACGATGAATGAACAGAAATTAAAGAATGGGAGTATGAATGATTAATGAAGATAATAATGATATTATCTATATGTAAGTATGATGTATGATGGCATGATAGTAAAGAACGGTTTTAACAAAAGAAAAGTTTGTTTTATTATAAAACTACAACTCACTCAACAACGCTGACTTTTATGTGTTTCCAGTTGGCAGGTAATGATTGCTGAGGATGGTACGAGGTGGCTACTCAGCTCTTTTGGAATGGCATCCATTTATAATGCTTTTGTGATGTAATGCAACTTGGGTTTTGTGATTGGGTAACGATGTATTATTTTGCAAAAGCTATTATTTTGAAATGGAGCGTTTTGTTTAAATGTTCTGCTGCAGTGTTTTTATGTAATATGATGAAAATATATGTTTTATGTGCAATGATTTACCAGCTGTAAGCATCCCGAGAACGGGGCCTTACAAGTTGGTATCAAAGCCAAAATTTAAGTGAAACGGGTAAATTTTCAAAAATAAACCTTAACTTAAACTGAGAATGGGACGGAAAGGGAAGGTATGCCAATCTAAGTAGCTGCGTGCCATCAGGTATTTTCGTAAAGTTAACCCGTATTATGTGCGCATGTTATGTGTTATGTGTTGTTTGTAGATTTAAATACTGATGTAGTCGGGATAGGTAATGCTCGGGGTGCGAAGAGTAAAGTAAGTTGCTAATCACAACTGGCCACTGTATTTAGGGACTTACTATACTTGACATAAACTGATTTGTTCCCTTGAATGACCGTGTTGGTGTTTGAATCTTTCAGTGTGCGTGTGAATGGGCGGTGGTAGATCTTCGAAAGCCTCTCGTGGTGGTGGTCGTGATGGGCTTGGTGTTGAGCCGCGACCCAAGAGAGGAAGACCTAGAGTTGAAAAGGTGGTTCCTGAAGAACCAGAGACCCCCCTCATCCGGAGGGTGGCGACGAGAGCGCCAATCTGAGAGCTTCAGTAAAGGAGGCTGTTGTAAAGAAGTTCATCAGGTCCTGCAGACAATCTTACCGTCTGTAGTGATTGAAGTTATCAAGGCTGTATGAGAAGGGGAAAGAAAGGAGAGAAACAATTCCTCGGGAGGATGGGAGCAACCGGAGCCGGAAACAGTTCTCTCTGATGATGAAGAAGAGGAAGAAGAAGAGCCTGCACCGGAGGCAGCACAAGGCTATAACTATGGGGCATTTCAACGATGCAAGCCCCCTACTTTTGATGGAAACCGCACTGCTGCTGCTACTCACCGATGGGTGAGAGAAATGGAAGTTGTATTGAATATCAGCGAGTGCCGGGAGGACCAAAAAGTAAATTTTGCTCCCCATTCTTGTGTGGACTCGGCTCTGTGCTGGTAGGACAATATAGTCCAAGCCGAGGGTAGCAGGACAATTGGGAGCATGAGATGGTCGAAGCTGAAAAAGTTGGTGATTGAGGAGTTTTGTCCTCACCGGGAAATGGACAAGGTCGAAAGGGAGTTCTTGCAACTGGAGGTAGGAACGATGACGCACCAATAGTACACCACCAAATTCAACGAGATGGCACGTCTAGTGCCGGATCAGGTGACGCCTCCATCACGAAAGATTAATAGGTACATTCAGGGTTTGCCAGCGGACATTCGCAGGCATATGATCGCTGCCCGACCGAGCACGTTTAGGTCGGCGGTGGACTTGGCAGGGAGATTCTATGATGAGAGGGTGGTGGTTGTGGTGGCTGAAGGTGGCAAGAAGCATGGAGGTGATCGAAACTGGCAGGGGAAGAGGTTCGGTCGGGGTGATGCCTCGACGGGTAACAAAAAGGCACGGGTGGATGACCGTCGTGTGACCACATCAAGTGCAGGGTCAAAAGGGTGTGGCAAGTGTGGAAGGGAGCATGCGGGAGAATGTAGGCTGGGATTGAACGGGTGCTTCAAATGTGGGAAGACGGGGCATGTAGCCAAGGACTGGCGTACGGTCCGGTACATAAGTATGGATTGTAAGAAGCCGAGGGCTGAGGGTTCCGGGGTGAAGAAGACGGGGAGTGAAGGGCCAAGGGCGAGCGCTAGGGTATTCACAATGACACAAGAGGAAGCTAGGATGGACCCTGATGTCGTGTCAGGTACCTTTCTGGTGAACCAAACTTTAGCTTCTGTGTTATTTGATTCGGGTGGCAGTAAATGTTTTATTTCTGCTGCTTTCTGTGCTAAGTTGCCTGTTAGTAGTAAACGTGTCGATGCATAGGTAAGTCTACCAGGATTTCCGAGATGATAGAGAACTGTGATGTGGAGCTTGAAGGTCATAAGTTTCCTTGTAACACCGTTCATGATGACCTTAGGTGGTTTCGATTTGGTTCTTGGGATGGATTGGTTGGCGGACTCCGAGGCGAACATTGTGTGTCGCAAGAAGATGATTCATTTGACAGCGCCTGACGGGAGTTTGGTAACTGTTTATGGAGATCGGGTCATGACGATCCTGAAAGTAATCTCAATGGTTGTGGCGGGAAAGTGTATGAGGCATGGATGTAGCGCCTACTTGGCTTATGTAAAGGATGTGGATACGCCAACACCACAACTATCCAATGTACCGTTGTGTGTGACTTTCTAGGCGTGTTCCCAGAAGACCTACCAGGAGTGCCACCTGACAAAGAGATCGAGTTCTAGATTGATATGATACCTGGTGCCCAACCTGTTTCCAAAGCATCGTATCAGTTGGCTCCGACAGAGATAGAGTTGATGGAGCAATTGCAAGAGATGCTTGATAAGGGATTCATCAGACCGAGAATCTCTCCTTGGGGTGCTCTGGTCCTATTTGTGAAGAAGAAAGACGGTAGTATGAGGATGTGTATTGACTACCGTGATCTGAACAAGTTGACAGTAAAAAACCGATACCCCTTACCGAGAATAGATGATTTGTTCGATCAGCTTCAAGGTGCCAGTTGGTTTTCAAGGATAGACCTTTGATCTGGTTACCATCATTTAAAAGTGAAAGAGCAGGATGTTCCTAAAACAGCTTTCCGCACACGTTATGGTTACTATGAGTTTCTTGTCATGTCTTTTGGTTTGACCAATATGCCAAATGCTTTATGGATCTGATGAATCGAGTGTGTCGGCCGATGTTGGATAAATCAGTGATTGTGTTTATTGATGATATCCTGATTTATTCAAAGAGCAAGATTGAGCACGTCGGTCACATTCGGGAGGTTCTAGAGACGTTGAGAAAGGAGAAGTTATATGCCAAGTTCTCCAAGTGTGCATTTTGGTTGCGCGAAGTTCAGTTCTTGGGCCATGTGGTGAATCCCGACGGAATTATGGTGGACCCGACAAAGGTGGAGGCGGTGATGCAATGGAAGTCTCCAAAGACGTCGTCCGAGATCCGTAGTTTCTTGGGTTTGGCGGGTTATTACAGAAGATTCATCCAAGACTTTTCTAAGATCTCTTCTCCACTCACTAAGTTGACCCGAAATGATGTGAAGTTTATATGGGGTCAAGCTCAAGAGAAGGAGTTCGAAGAATTGAAGGTGAGGTTAACTCAAGCTTATGTTCTATCATTACCCGATGGAAGTGAAGATCTGGTGGTTTATTCTGATGCTTCCTACTCGGGGTTGGGGTGTGTGTTAATGCAGAGAGGAAACGTTATAGCCTATGCATCCTGACAGTTGAAGGTTCATGAGGTCAACTATCCTACTCATGACTTGGAGCTAGCAGCCATGGTCTTTATGCTAAAGATTTGGAGGCATTATCTTTACGGGACGAAGTGCACCATTTTCACTGACCACAAGAGCTTGAAGTACTTCTTTGAGTATGACCGTGAGATCCATTACCATCCGAGCAAAGCCAACGTGGTGGCTGATGCCCTTAGCCGAAAGGAGACAATGGTTGGAGCTTATAAAAGACTATGACCGTGAGATCCATTACCATCCGAGCAAAGCCAACGTGGTGGCTGATGCCCTTAGCCGAAAGGAGAGGCCCGAGCCGATTCGGGTGAAGGCGTATCAGCTAATCATGACCTCTGATGTGATGAAGCAACTTAAAGAGTTTCAAGATGAGGCATTTGAGGAAGATCATTTTAACTCGGAAAGAATGAGAGGTCTGGTTGGGGAATTGGGTGAAAAGACACTTGGTGTTAAAACCCGATTTGGACGGTTATGGATTCCTCGTTTTGGGGATCTACAGGTGAAGATTTTGGATGAAGCTCACAAGAATCGATACTCCATTCATCCAGGTGCCACAAAGATGTATCAAGACATGAAGAAGGATTATTGGTGGCCGGGTATGAAACGGGACGTAGTGGAGTATGTGAGTAAATGCCTTACTTGTCTACAGGTGAAGGCCGAGCATCAAAAGCCGTATGGGAAGATCCAACCTTTGGATATACCGGAATGAAAGTGGGAGCACATCACCATGGATTTCATTACGAAGCTGCCGCGTACTCCGAAAGGGTATGATGTTATATGGGTGATTGTTGACCGCTTGACGAAGAGTGCTCACTTCCTACCGATCCGCTAGACATACTCATCTGAGAGGTTGGCTGATCTTTTTATCAAGGAAATTGTAACCGTCATGGTGTGTCGGTATCTATTGTGTCCGATCGTGACACCCGGTTTACATCCAAATTCTGGAAGAAATTCCACGACGCTATGGGGATGAGGTTACACATCAGCACGGCTTATCATCCTCAGACTGATGGTCAGTCCGAAAGGACCATTCAGACATTGGAGGACATGCTTCGGGCATGTGTTATCAATTTTGGGGGAAGTTGGGATGACCACTTACCGTTAGCTAAATTCTCATACAACAACAGTTATCATGCCAGCATTGGTATGCCACCTTATGAGATGCTATACGGTAGGAGATGCAGAACACCCGTCTGTTGGGGTGATATTGGTCAGAAGGAGTTAGGGAGTGTCGAGGTAATTGAGGCTACGACTGAGAAGCTTGAAAATATCAAGGCCTTCATGAAGGCAGCCAAAGATAGACAGAAGTCGTATACTGACAAACAACACAAATCGATTGAATTCCAGGTGGGTGACCAGGTTATGTTGAAGGTCTCACCTTGGAAGGGCATTATCCGATTTAGGAAGTGGGGCAAGTTGAGCCCGAGGTACATAGGCCCTTTCTGAATCATCGCTCGAGTAGGAGAGGTAGCCTATAGATTGGAGTTACCAGATGAGTTAAGTGGAATTCACCTGACATTCCATGTATCTCATCTGAGGAATACTTGGCAGATGAGGATATAATTGTTCCACTAGAGGATATCGAAGTATATGAACGGCTCAATTATGTGGAGCAACCAGTGACAATCATCGACCGAAAAGAGAAGAGGCTGAGAAATAAAGTGGTTCCTCTTGTTTGTGTACATTGGAAGCACAGGAAAGGATCCGAGTCAACGTGGGAGACTGAGGAAGAAATGAGGTGGCATTACCCATGTTTGTTCGAAGAATAATAGGTTTCGGGGACGAAACCTATATAAGAGGGGTGGACTTGTAACACCCGATATTTACTTTGAAACCGACGAAAGAAGAAAAAAAAGAAATAAAGTCCAAAGTTGGGGGACCAAACTCGCCAACAAGAGAAAGTTGGGTGAGTGGGGGTATTTAAAGGGAGAGGGCAGCCCTTACCCTCTCCTCACACCCATAAATCAGCCAAAAGAGAGAAGAGAAGGAGAAAAGAGAGAAAATGGGTTTGAGCTTGGTTCGAGTGGATTTGAGCATGTAGCGGGTCTAAACGAAGCTCTACTTCTCGGTGTTGTTTGTGTGAGTTCTAGGACCCCTCTTTACACGTTTTTGAATGATTTGGGGCTGGAACACATCTAAAAATCGGGTTTTGGTGTGTGTGTGTGTTTGACCCGTTTATGTATGTGTGGGTATGTGTATGATTCGTTTGGGTCTCGTGTTTGGGCTTGTGTGTGCTTGAATGGTGTTGTGGTATGCATTCCTAAGGTTTAGGATGGTTGATTTGGGGTTAGAATGGGTTTAGATGAGCTTGGAGGTCGAAAATGGCAGATTGGGTTCGGGATGAACTGCATTCTGCACCAGCTAGGGCTAAGCGACCAAATGGAGGCCATACGACTGATTGAGGTGCGATTGAGGTTCATTTGCATGACTGAGGGTTCATTCGCACGGATGAGGGTTCATTCGCACGACTGAGGGTTCATTCGCACGACTGAGGATTCATTCGCACGACTGAGGGTTCATTCACACGACTGAGGATTCATTCACACGACTGAGGGTTCATTCACACGACTAAGGGTTCATTTGCATAGGTGTTCATCCGCATTGGTCCAATCACATTATGTTCAGTCGCCTGGAGGCCATGCGACTGAAGGGTGCCCATACGCCCAAGTAGGGCTGGTGAACCCGAGGAAAGTGTAGTTTATGTACTGACTTTCGGGGAAAAGTGCAGATGTAAGTTTTGACGTGAAAGTTCCCGTAAGTTCATGTAAGATGACTATTGAGGCCTTAGAGAGTATGTTGGGCATGATGATGATGATGTTGTATGTTTATGCATGTTATGTATGTATGATGTTGCCATGTATGATGATGATGACTGTGTACGTTATGTTCCTTATTATGATGTATGTTTATCTTTCCTATGGCTTTACGTGTTATGTTAATGAATGAAATGAAAGTAGTATGTAACGTAAAGCGAAAGATAATGAAAGAAGAACATGAAGTAAGAATGCATGCATTAATGAATGATGTAAGTAAAGAAAGTCTTGCAAGCCTTGTATGTCGGGACACGCCATTAAAAGGTGTTAGCCCAACGGTGTGTGGGTTCGCTACCCCGGGAGGATGCACATTGGGGTCTTTCTTTGTAATTGACCATTTGTATAGAACCATTGCTGCATACCCTACGTACTGTGACCAGAGGTGCGATGCACCGTTATAGCTGGCCTATGATAGGCCTAGGTCCAGTTTCAGGAATAGCAGGGTATTGCACATGGCATTGGTACACCTAAACTCTACCCTAGGTACTGTGACCGGAGATGCAATGCACCATTATAGTTGGTCTATGATAGACCTAGGTCCAGTACCAGGAATAGCAGGATAAAGTTTTTGGTTGAAGGAAAGAAAAGATGTAATGATGAAAGAATGTGAAAGTTAATGACGTACGATGAATGAATAGAAGTTAAAGAATGAAAGTATGAATGATTAATGAAGATAATAATGATATTATCTATGTGTACGTATGATGTATGATCGCATGAAAGTAAAGAACGGCTTTAACGAAAGAAAAGTATGTTTTATTACAAAACTAGAACTCACTCAGCAACGCTGACTTTTATGTGTTTCCAGTTTCCAGGTAATGATTGCTGAGGATGGCATGAGGTGGTTACTCAGCTCTTTTGGGATGGCATCCATTTATAATGCTTTTGTGATGTAATGCAACTTGGGTTTTGTAATTAGATAACGATGTATTATTTTGCAAAAGCTATTATTTTGAAATGGCTTGTTTTGTTTAAATGTTTCGCTGCAATGTTTTTATGTAATATGTTGAAAATATATGTTGTATGTGCAATGATTTACCAGCTGTAAGTGTCCCGAGAACGGGGCCTTACAAGTTGGTATCAGAGCCAAAGTTTAATTGAAACGGGTAAATTTTCAAAAATAAACCTTAACTTAAATTGAGAATGGGACGGAAAGGGAAGGGGTTCCAATCTGAGTAGCTGCGTACCATCAGGTATTTTCGTAAAGTTAACCAGTATTATGTGTGCATGTTATGTGTTATGTTTTGTTTGTAGATTTAAATACTAGGGTAGTAAGGATAGGTAATGCTCGGGGTGTGAAAAGTAAAGTAAGTGGCTAATCACAACTGGACATTGTAATTAGGGACTTACTATACTTGACATAAACTGAGTTGTTCTCTTAATGATCGTGTTGGTGTTTGAATCTTTCAGTGTGCGTGTGAATGGGCGGTGGTAGATCTTCGAAAGCCTCTCGTGGTGGTGGTTGTGATGGGCTTGGTGTTGAGCCGCGACCCAAGAGAGGAAGACCTAGAGTTGAAAAGGTGGTTCCTGAAGAACCAGAGACCCCCCATCCGGAGGGTGGCGACGAGAGCGCCAATCTGAGAGCCTCAGTAAAAGAGGCTGTTGTAGAGAAGTTCATCAGGTCCTGCAGACAATCTTACCGTCTGTAGTGATTGAAGTTATCAAGGCTGTATGAGAAGGGGAAAGAAAGGAGAGAAACAATTCCTCGGGAGGATGGGAGCAACCAGAGCCGGAAACGGTTCTCTCTAATGATGAAGAAGAGGAAGAAGAAGAGCCTGCACCGGAGGCAGCACAAGGCTATAACTATGGGGCATTTCAACGATGCAAGCCCCCTACTTTTGATGGAAACCGCACTGCTGCTGCTACTCACCGGTGGGTGAGAGAAATGGAAGTTGTATTGAATATCAGCGAGTGCCGGGAGGACCAAAAAGTAAAGTTTGCTGCCAATTCTTTTGTGGACTCGGCTCTGTGCTGGTGGGACAATATAGTCCAAGCCGAGGGTAGCAGGGCAATCAGGAGGATGAGATGGTCAGAGCTGAAAAAATTGGTGATTGAGGAGTTTTGTCTTCACCAGGAAATGGACAAGGTCGAAAGGGAGTTCTTGCAACTGGAGGCGGGAACGAGGACGCACCAACAGTACACCACCAAATTCAACAAGATGGCATGTCTGGTTCCGGATTAAGTGACTCCTCTGTCACGAAAGACTAAGAGGTACATTCAGGGTTTGCAAGCGGACATTCACAGGCATATGATCGATGCCTGACCGAACACGTTTAGGTCGGCGGTGGACTTGGCAGAGAGTTTATATGATGAGAGGGCGGTGGTGGTGGTGGCTGAAGGTGGCAGGAAGGGTGGAGGTAATCGAAACTGGCAGGGGAAGAGGTTCGGTCGGGGTGATGCCTCGACGGGTAACAAAAAGGCACAGGTGGATGACCGCCGTGTGACCACATCGAGTGCAGGGTCAAAAGGGTGTGGCAAGTGTGGAAGGGAGCATGCGGGAGAATGTAGGCTGGGATTGAACGGGTGCTTCAAATGTGGGAAGACGGGGCATATAGCCAAGGACTGGCATACGGTCCGGTGCTTTAACTATGGCGTGGAGGGCCACTTGTATCCTCCTGTTATTGCTTTCTATAATTTGTGAAGATTATCAAGTGAATACTACAAAAGAACTTCCTTTATTCTTTTACATTAAAAGTATCATTTATATGTTTGTTAGTAATCAATTAACAAAGATTCAACATTTGTAATCATTAGGAAAATCTTGTTTAAGTTCAATACCAACACGGTGGTGGCTGAAAGTGGGGGTCGCACGGTGGTGGCTAATAGTGGGGGCAACACGGTGATGGATGACAGTGGGGTCAATGCGGTGGTGGCTGACAGTGGGGCCTCGCGGTGGTGGCCGTGCCGTGGTGGCCTGGGGTGGCGGCCGACGATGACGACCGGTAGTGGGGGTGAAATTATTACCTGTGAAAGAGATATACACTATGTGTATATATAGTAAATTACATAAACACTCATTTATATATATTATATGACACAAACATACCCTTAAGTTACATTAGTAGTCCTTGTAAACTTAAAAAACAGAATTGCTCTTAGATTTAAATAAAAAGTTAATGTTTGTTAGTGTTAGTATCTTAACTCGTTACAAATTTAAAACACAATACCTATAGATGTTATAAAAACCCTTAGTACCCAAACCTGTTAGTTTTAGTAAACCACAGGGTCCATTTGCGTAATTAACTCTTTAATAAATTAGAAAAAGAAATATATTTATTAATGTTATTTCTAAAAAAATAATTTTTTTATAAAATGATAAATTTTTAAGCATAAAACTTTTTTAAAAATACAAAAAATTTAAAACTGGTATTTTAAAAAAAGTCATTTTTAAAACAAAAAATAATCAAATTTGAGAGTTATAACAGGAAAATTTTTTAAAAATGACATTTTTATACACTTTGTTTTAGAACAAAATTTTTGAAAAAAGTTTAAAAACAAAATTTTTAAAAAGTGATATTATTGTTTTGTTATATATTAAAATATCATTTTATAATTAATAAATTTTATTATATTAATATTTTATTTATTCAATACGTGTAATACAAGCATTTACTAAAACTTGTATTAAATATTACATTAACTAATAATATTATTATTTAAAAAAATTAGATTAAAATAATTATTAATAAATTAAGAAATAGTTCTTTTTACAATATAATTTCTAAAGAAACAATCTTTTGTATAATATAAGTGCTTTTTTAAAATATCAAAGTTTTCAAAAATACAAAATATTTAAAATCAATGTTTTTAAAAATTTAACTTTTTTACAAATCATTAAAAAAATAAAATTCAAAGTTATAATAAGAACTTTTTTAAAAAATGATGGTTTTTAAAACAATTTGATTTAGAACGAATTTTTTAAATTATTTTAGATACAAAAAATTAAAACAAAAGTCCAAAGAAAATAATCATTGTTTTATTACTTAAAGGATTTACTCATACGTAATATCAATTATATCAAATTTCAAAATATTATTTTATAATTAATAATTTTTATTATTAATTATTTAATATTTTATTTATTCAAATTGTATAATACACGAGATACAGTACTGTTTTTTGAAGAAATTCTCGTCTCATCATTCACTTGGTTGATATATAGGGCCAGAATATAAATGTTTTGATATGGGAAAATTTGTTTGATTTTCTTCCTTTGTCATATAACTCTTTTTTCTAGCTCTTTGCTAGCTTTTATATTATATTTGCCGTTCCAAAAAAAGAACTTATACATCGAATCAGTTTAATGTTACCTAATGGCTTTTATATATGTGCAACAACTCTCATGTTACAGCAAACTTTTAACTGTAGTTAAGAGCTACATGAAATAAATAAGTGTTTCAGTTTCTATTAATGGTGCAAATTTCTATAATGCATACGGAAATAATACTTACTAGTTGCTATAGGTTATTGAAACGTACGTGTTATATTTTCATGCCAATTTTTGTGTTTAATATTCGGTATGTAATTTTCTCACACAATATGATAAGAAACCAGATTATAGTTGTAGAATGGGTCAGACCTTATCGAAATGCTAGATACCACCACCTATCGGTTGTAGTCGGCACCAACACTACAGCACAACCATCGTTGGCACCACCCACCAGTCTCGTCGGCATAACCCCACCACCCCCTACTTCATCGACAAAAATTAGGGGGCAGACTTGATATGTATAAAATTTTCGAGCCAAATATACATAACCCCACCACCATCATGTCGTTGCCAGTGCTGCCATAGTTGTTGCCACCACCACTCCTACTAACGGTCCTAAAAAAATATAAAAAGTGAATGTGCCACAGTTGTTGCCACCACCCGTCAGTTTTTGCCACTCATATTTCCATGTAACATGGTGCACCAATAAATCAATTACTCATCAGATAAGATGTCTTAAATACAGAAATCAAATTACATAAGTTGTAAAATTACGTATTTATATCATAAGTATTGATACAAATATTATATATACTTGTAGCATTCCTGGGATACAAATCAAAACCCATAGAATCAAACATGATGAGGATAGAGACGAATCGGAAGCCCTTTTACAGGGGTAGCCATGGGATCGAATTCGATTTTCTCATCGGGTAGCAACAGCTCCCATTTGAAATTGGTGATGATGTTGTGAAGGAATGCAAGTACTTCCATTCGCGCAAATTCTTTCCCTAAACACATCCTCGGACCCCCACCAAATGGCACATATGTGAATGGAGTTGGCCCAGAACCCTCAAACCTTGATGGATCAAACCGTGTCACATCTTCAAAGTTAGCATGGTCCCTATGTGTTGCTACGGCATGCCAGTATATCTGAACATACAAAACAAAAGCAAGACACATTAGGGTCTGAGAGTTTCTAGCTTGACACCATGATGGCTATAACTACCAAGACCATTGTCTATATAAGTAATTACTTGAATACACATATTAAGTTAGTTACCTTCCATCCTTTGGGTATGGTATAACCTGCGTACTCGATATCCACAAGGGCCTCTCTAAAGGCCCCAACGACAGGTGGATTTA
Organism: Flaveria trinervia; assembly: GCA_025506515.1. NCBI lineage: Eukaryota > Viridiplantae > Streptophyta > Magnoliopsida > Asterales > Asteraceae > Flaveria > Flaveria trinervia. Next base: position 23,554,245 of record CM046450.1, on the reverse strand, counting down.
GTCTCATGACTTCAGATACAACATTCCAAGAGTATCTCATCTTTTTTATGTCCTCCCATTTTAGCAATTCTCCTACTTCTTTTGCCTTAGAAATCTCTAACTGCTCTGAAAAGTGCATGGTTGGTCACTAGCATTGTTTCAAAAACATATGTCAATAAAGATTTACTAACCTTGTAACACTTTTTCATAAACATCAGGATGTTCAGCAAGGCTTTTCATGAGCAAAGTGATGGAAACAGCAGAGGTGTCATGACCTGCAAAGACTAGTAACAAGATGTTGTTCGCAATCTCTTTCTCGGTTAGATACTTTCCATTTTCGTCCGGAGATGTAAGCAAATGCGATAAGAGGTCTTGTGAAGGTGATGCATTTCCTTCCTCTAATTCCACTCTTCTTGCTTTGACAAGTGTCATGAGTTCACTTATGATGGCCGTTGCTGCCTTTTTCGCGCTATAAAACCGTGTCCCTGGGATTTCTATAGGTAGCTCAATGATACCTTTCAAAACCGCGTTGAACAAGGAACCGAGTTTTGCAATGTGGTTTGGTTCTTCGAGGCTTAGAAAGAAACGACAAGCGAGCTCAAAGGCGTATACCTTAACGGTTTTAATACATTCACCTCTTCCTTGCCTTCACACATGCAAGCATTAAAGAAACATTACTCGTGAGAAAGAATACAAATAGAATAAGTATCACTACAACCTAATCCTCAATGATTTTTCCTAATATTCATTATTCCATTAGTCCACTAAACAATTTGACTCCTTTACGTGTATAACTTATCAGTTTCGTACTTGGTTTTCTAGTAGTAGAATGAATATTTGTGGGAATTTGAAATGAAGCAAATTACTAGAAAAACGAAGATTAAAATAAGATGCACACATAACCTTGATCATATGGTTCCCCATACGAGTCGTATTAGTGTCATGCAGATCAAATATCATACGAGCCATATAAGAGCCAAACGGGTTGTACGGCATGCTAGAACAACAAAATTCAATTCAACTACATATTTGATCGACTGAGAATACTAACCCATAAAATTAAATGGAGCTGTTGTGTGTCGAAAAGAGCATGGAAAAAAAAGTCCTAGGAAAAAAGAGCTTGAAACAAATGAACACTTGGAGATCGATTCAAACTAATTAGACATTTCTTTGCTGAAGAACTGATGTTTGGCATTTACGACTAAGACAACTTATTGATTTTCAAACTTATAAAAAAACATACTAGTATCATTCTAAATTGATCCATCGTGATATATGGGGGAAATACCGCAAGCCTTCTAAAAAGCATGCATGCCTTTTTTTCTTGATGATAGTTCGTGATTTTAGTAGAGCGACATGGACTTACATCATCAAAAACAAGAGTGATGCTAGTGATTGTTTGGTAAATTTCGAACAATGGGTAAAACATTATTTGAAAAGTTAATTAACAAGGTTAAAACAAGACTCAACCTAAACATTCCACCGACTTGGTCGAACTGCTACCATCATAGAACAGGCATGACTCACACCTGATCAAAATTCCTCGACGATACACCCTCTCTCTAATTACCTCTTTTATGATAAGTTTTCTAGTTTGCGTAAAGCTTTCTTAACGACCATCGGTAAATGTTTAAAGAGGACATGAAAAGCAAGATTTGAATAGAGGTCGTGATAAATGAGATTCAGGCCTTTGAAGAAAATAAAACCTAGGTCCTTGAAGACCTTCCAAAAGGGAAATGTGCTATATAATCCAAACGGACTTACAAAACAAAATACAAACCTAATGGTGAAGTTAAAAGAAAGAAAGCACAACTTGTAGCGAGGGGATTTACACATATGGAGCGGGTCATTACCATGATATTTTTGCTCCGGTTGCCAAGCTTGTAACCGTAAGAAGTCTCCTTACACTTGCATTTAAAAAGAATTATATGATTCATCAGTTTGACGTTAATAATTCGTTCTTACACGATGACCTCAAAGAAGATGTTTACATTACACCCCCGTAGGGTTTTACTAAGAAGGATGAACAAGGGTATACAAAATATAAAAATCCCTTTTATGGTTTGAACAAGCCTTTGGAAATGGATTATACAAGTTCACAAGTGATGCAGTCAAGATTGGCTTTAAAACAAAAGAAGATGTTGATTCTCTTGTCAAGTTAAAAAACTAAGGCCTCTCCGTTGCAGTTATAATTTACGTTGATGACGTTATAATAGCAGGCAATCACATCTACAAGATTCAACAAACAAAAGCCTATCTTGACAAGAAATTTACAAAGAACTCGACTAAAGTTAGCCAAAGAAAGTATGTTATGGGCTTCTTGGCTCCCGTTCAATCCCATTCCCCATGGTGCAAAATATCAAATTGAATTAATGTTCTAAGAGTGAAAAAATGGATCCACGTAATTTTAGCGCCCAATTAGGTGATTAAGGTGTAGTTTTTTAGAGGTAAATGTTTACACTTTACGGATCACATTTGCAAACATATATAGAAGAAGAGGTAATCAAACATCTGTATTCTGCAAGAAGAAAACTGTTTGGTTTTTAACTTCTTCAAACTGTTAAAATAAACTGAAATTTAAATAAATAGATTTTTTAAACTTAAAAGAATTTTCCAGCATTGAAATTTAATTAATAGTTACAACACTGTAATAATGTTCATAAAACAATAACAATATTTTTAATCATATATTCCATAGTTTACATTAAATATTAAGCAATTTCATCTCGCAACCGACAAGAATGAATCGACAAGACAACAACACAGTAGAGGCGATGGATCTTCGGGAGGTGATGGTTTACGGAGGATGTGAGGGCCAATGGGTCTGCTGGAAGTGAGGGTCGATGGATCTGGCGGAGGTGAGGGCGGGTGGTGGTAGTAGACGATGGGAGGTGCGGGGAGGTGTGGGGTGGTGTGGGGAGGTGGAGTTGATTGAGAAAGGGAGGTGGAGGCGGAGTTGTGTTTAGGATTTGAGAGGTGAAGAAGAGGTAAAAAGATTTAAGAAGTAGAAAAATACGTCTACACCAAAAAAAAGTTTGAAAAACCTTTTTCAATAAAAGATCTTTTAAAAACTAAAAACCCTACAGATCTAAACGTTTATGCATAATCTACACAGCACAAACAAAAAAGGTTGGAAAAATATTTTCTGATAGAAACAAACACCACTTAATATATCAAGAAATCATAGGAGAAGGTATTCTATTAACAAAAAACGGTTGTGTAGACCTAGGCGCTTACTCCTATGCCAAGTGGTAAGAGTGTCCCTATACACGAGTCTCGTACAGGTTATTTACTCATTTTGGGTGGTGCTGAAGTTTTATGTACATCACTGCTTTCTTCTGTACAAGTATTGCAATTTTTAAAAGACATCGAAAAAAGTTTTGTTTTGGTTTCTAAAATGGTGTAACGAGGGTTTATAAATGTGGGTTCTCCGCACAATTTTATCATCATTAAAATTTGTTTATTTATTTATTTTTTATTTTCAGAAATATATAATTCAATTTAGTTTTCTACAATGAGTAGTAATATTTTAATATCATAAGTTTACTTAAGGAAATACATTCTAATAAACTAAAAATTAACAATGAGAAGGTCAGAAGACTACCACCTCTTAAAAGAAAATTCCGTACCTTTAAAAAGACATAATGTTTTTTTCAAAATGCGTAATATCCACAAGAAATGAATAGAAACGTGGATATTGCTACATCCAGAAAGATTAATTCTATAACTAGATAGACATTGATTGTGTCCTAATATATTAATATAAAAAATAAAAAATAAGTGGTACAGCTTGCAATGTTATCACCAACCATCACATTCACGATCACTATGCAACTAATTAACTAAAACATAAAATATTTGAATATGAGAAACTAGAGAGCTTGTCAGTAATCTCTGTTTTATCATCAACGAATATTGATACATCTAGAAAAACTCTATAGATGTATCATAATATTAATATGTAATATAATATGTGGTTTCATTTGCAACATTAGCATCAACCATCACTATGGACGCAATCGAAGCACAAAAATACTAGGATATGGCAAATTATAGAGGTTATCGGCAATCTATTAGTAATTTACGGATATCAGAACATCCAGAAAAATTCTATAGATCTGCAGGGATATATCCTGATATTAATACGTAATATGTGATAATACCATTTGCAACATTATCATCATTAGTCGTCCTTATGGACGCAACCCGCTACATAGATATTAATAAGTGGTGTTTACTGCATATGATCAGTTCAACCGAAAAAAGAGAACAATTACCTTTCCAATGAACCTCAATGTGTCTACGGGTGACAGTATCCATAGTTGCAGCATAGTGAGTGGCGAAAGCATCAGGACCAAGGTACGATAATAACATCTTCCTCATCCACTTAGCTTCATCGCCACGGATCGTAATCAGGCACCTGCCGAAAAGCTTCCGCACCGGGGTCGGCCACCACACGCCACGAGCTTGTTCTCGTTCCCGAACAAGAACTTGTGACTTGCGGGACCACACAGCACCGCCATGCGGTCCCCAAGTAACGAGGTTTTGAACACCAGAGGACTCCCGTGTTTCTCTATCCGTTCTCGGATGAATCTCTCCGGAACTCCATCCCTGTTCGCGCGTAGCAACGCGAGGGTTTCTCCAATAAGCGGCCACCCGAAGCTTCCGGGTGGGAGATTGACCTTACGCGTTTTCTGGGTCGTGTAAACGGTCCAGAAAACGCTTAAGATGATGAAGAGGAGAATGGGTGTTACAAGTTGAATCATTGTAATTGTGTGATTGAGGCCAAGGGCAAGTGCGTGTGTTCATAAATACTTTATCTTAAATATTCAAACACGTGCTTCAGAAAAAAAAACTTTTAAAAATAGTTGTTATAAAATATTTATTTTATGTGGAAAACAATAGCTTTGCAGAAAATAAAAAGTCGTGATATGAGATTCTAGTTAATAGTAGATAACAAAATTGAAATTAGAAATAACATGTAATATGTCACATACAGATTATTTAAATAAATTTTATTAAATGACATAATTAATCTTTAATAGTATAAGAGGTATTTAAATAAGTTTTATTATATGACATATTAATCTTTAATAGTATAAGATGGATATTTAATGAAAATACCTTATAGTTATAATTAAAATTTCCCTTTAAATATTATAAATAGATGAGTAAAATAACTTATTCTTTTAAGATCATCCATCGATCCCTCTAAACATCATAACAGGAACGAATCTTACGATCATAGCTTCATCATTTTCATCAAAGATCTCTACTCCCACAAATAAGATGTTATTGTTTTGATGTTTAGTTTATATTTGAGATTGAATAAACATGATTAGGGTTTTATGTTTTCATCTAATGTTTCAAGATATAATCAACATGGTATCAGAACAATATTAATTATGTCAAATCAATCTATTCATCGATCATTTAATTTGATTTGCTTGTATAACCTTGTGATGAATCGATGTCTTTGAATTTATAAATCATAAGCAACTACCATGATCTTGATTTTTTAATGTTAAAGGACCCGAAATAGTTTTCTACAAATCGGTTCATAAAAAGAAATAGCTAACCCATTGGAACTCGATCATAAAACCATATGATTTCGAATTTTGGAATACATGCAAATCGAATTTGACGCCTCTTAATATCATGTTCAAAAGAAGAATCATATTATTGTTTTATGATATAAATTGTTTTGACAATTTTCGAAGAGATAAGGATCGAAATATTTATTGATTATTGTTTTATTAATCTTTACAATCTGAATTATCTCTACCATCGCTAAAAGAAAAGCATATCATTATTATTGCAATCTGTAATTCATGATATTATGTTTGTGGTCGTAGAACTTGATGATTATTTACACCAAGTGGGCGTGCAATGAATGAAATTAAACATCCATGTTTGTGTTTGAATTTTATAATCAACCAAGTTTATAATTTGTGATATAATATATGGTTTTTTATATGATATAAATTACTTTTATTATTAATTTCTTTTTTTCCAAAATCAATGACAATTAAATGAGATGTGTTCTGTAATCAATATATTTATTTTATGACTTAAATTTAGAAAACAGTTTGTGTTACCTTTTAAACTCAATTTATTAAAAGGAATGAAATTGTTTTATGGAATTAATTCTTAAACTTACTTATTACAAATGTTTAATTTTGAATAAATTATAGCCAGCATATTTTAAATCGATTCTCAATTATATTTAACAATATTATTATTTTGCATTTGTATGAATTATTTACGAAAAAACTGTCATTTATTTGTAACACTTTAATAGTTTTTAATTTGATATTTAATCAATTTGCAAATTACTTCAAACTGCAAAATTCTTTTTAGTAACGATTTTTATTAGTAGAAACAGATAATGTACTTATGTTTCATGTTTACAATAAAAGCAAACTTTCTAAAAAACATGTCTTAATATATATTTTGACATAGAAAATGAGAATGCTAACTTTAATGAAATATTAAGTGATTAATCTCAATGATACATCATTTGATTTGACATTAAAGTTTAATGTTACTATTTTATATAATTATATAATTATGTGTATCGTCGAATGATAAACCCAAGACTAGTTGTTTAATAATGCACATGATAAATATTGGGAAATTAATATAGATATTACACTTCTGCCCAAAGGTGTTGTGTAGTATTTATATACCTTACTATAATTATGTTTATAATACTTGAATGTTTGTTATAGACAACATTCATTTAGAACATTACCTTAATTTGTTCATAACATTTGCACATTGGTCGTAGCCAACGCAAAGCCATCGTGCAAGTAGAACGTTACTTTAATTTGTTTAAAACATTTGAATTTTGGTCAAATCCATCGCAATGCCGATATTCAACTAATTTTGTTTTTAGCCTATTATTTTTGTGTTATAATAGGTTTTATCTTCAACGTATTAATTATGTTTGCTTTTTTTATTTATTACCATGTAATTTAGCTCATTTTAACTCTTTTATTACTTGTATTAATTTAGCATCCATTATTACTCCTCACTTTGGAATTAAAGTTTTAACCGGAGCAAACTTCGTCTCATGAAGAGTTGTGTTAAACTCACTCTTGGCATGTTGGATCTTGATTATGCCTTGACACATGATGCTCCTGCTACTTTTACTACTGAAAGTACTATAGATCAAAAACAAGAGTATGAAAAATGGGAGAGGTCTAACAGAATGTCTCTGATGGTAATAAAAACTCAATCTCTGTTGCTATCAAGGGAGCAATACCTGATTCAGATAATGCCAAAACTTATCTGAAATTAGTGGAGGAATAGTTTACGGGATCTTCTAAAGCACATGCGAGCACTCTGACAGGTGAAATGCCATAAGTTTACAAATATCAAACGTGTTTACAAGTGCAAAGTTTGTAATGTAACATGTTTCACCCCAAATGTGTAAAAATATAAAAAGGGATATAGAAATACTCACATTAAAAATAAATATATAATTGACGATTAATAAGAAATATAATAGGCAATGTTTCAACGTGGCCCTTCACAATGCACCTAAAATAAATATATATTTACAAGGTTAAAGTTTAATTGTAAGATTAACATTCTAACGCGAACTAGGGTTTCGATGGGAATTTGGGGCATGTCAAATAATTATGTCTAACCAAATGGAATCAATTATATTATTGAACTCAAAGAAATTTGCTACATGTTATGTAAGATCATATGTATAAAATATAATATTTATAATAATTTGTATACATATATAATGATTAAATAAAATTTAGTAATCTCAATTTAAAACAATAATTTGAAGATATCGGATGAAATAATATTTATGTGAACAAAATATTATCTAAAGTCTACTTTTTATAAAATTGGACTATTTATATCTCTTTTTAGAATATTTAATGAATTTTAAAAGCATTTATTTTTTTAAATAATCAATTTACAGAAAATGTTTAAATAATTTAAAATACTCAAAGTTTATAGAATGACTTTTTTTTAATTTTTAGAAATTTTTAGAAATTTTTAGAAATTTTGTAGTATTTAGTTTAAAGGCCAGAAAGGCCAAAAAAATTAGATGAGGTTCCCTGGGTTCGAACCGGGGACCTCCTGCTTTACAGGGTGTGTGCATGACCAGTGAACCAAGGCTCTCAGCCGTAGTTTGTAATGGTTCTAATTATTTTAACTTAAATCAAATGAACACCCCCAAATCCAAGAACCCTAGAATCGAGTGGATTCAAATCAAACCTAAATTGATTGTTGATTATGAAATCAAACATAGGGCTTATGATCCCTACTTGAAATCGAGTAGTTTGATGTATTAAACTTACCCGATTATGATCGAATTGTAGTGCTTAAGCTTGATTTCTTCTCGGTTATCACAAAGAACAGATGATTAGCAATTGATTGTTTGAGTGAATGATTTACGAATGTGTTTACAGAGAGTTTAAAGGGATCGAAATGAGTATTTGCCCCCTGTTATATAGGTTTGATTTGCTCGTTAAAGGGTCGAATGAGCTCCAAGTTCTGCTCGGTTATTTCGGTTACTAAACCGATTTGATCGATGATTTAATTCAATTTAAATGATGTATTCAATTTGTAATTGATTGTTCGAATGTTTCTAGTCATTTAATTTGGTTAATCGACTCATTGTGTACGTTCAACGGTTATGAACCGACTTGATTTATGAACTCCACTTAATCCTCTTAAATATCGCATGAAACGGTCCAAATAGTTTGTGGGTTCAAATTTGCGGCACTAAAACGGTTCGATTGGTGCATTTTACATGGTTTCAATCGTATTATTTCGGGTGTTTGGTGGTCACCGGAGTTTGGCCGGAGTATGGCCGCCGGTGACCGGAAAATCGTGGGTGAGGGGAGGGTTGGTTTGGGTTTTTAAAAATGTTACACTTTGCCCCTTGCAGTTTCCTTTTGTTATTATTTTATGCACAAACCTTGTATTTGAAGTTTTAAAAATGGCAACTAACCCCCCTTAACTTAATTACTTTAAGTTTTTAAGCATTTCATAGGTTAGTAATCTTATAAATTAATATTATTATTAATATTATTACTATTATTTTTATTATTAACATTATTATTATTATTATTATCAATGTTATTATGTTCAATTTAACAGTTTAAGTTATTATCTTTTAAATAAAAGATTTAATGAATGAAAACAAAGAATCACACATACATAAACCATAAGTTCCATAAATGACAACAATGGCCCTTACAAGATTAATCAAAGCTAATTCTCAGTTAACAAAAATTCAGAATGTTATATATCTTTGTGTTAGCAGGTGGACCTATTTCATGGAGGAGTCATAAACAACAGTTGACAACAACCTCAATAACGATGGTAGAATACATTGCAGTTTATAATGCAACTTGTCATGGATGTTGTTAAGAATCTTATTACCAGACTCAAAATTGTTAACTCCATATCACGACCATTGAAGATTTCTGTGACAACTCAATTGTCGTCAGTTTCTCAAATAGTAACAGTTCGAGTGGAGCTGGTTTATATCTCGATACAAAATACTTGTTCGTACGAGAACAAGTAGAGGAAAATATTTTTTGTATCAAGAACATTAGCACAAAAGATATACTTGCAGATCCGATGACTAAAGGTCTACCACCCAAAACTTTTCAAAAACTCGTAATAAGGATAGACTTTACTAAAGACTTTATATAATAGCATAACAAGTGTGTATTTATGATTAATGTGATTTCCTCAAATATTTATTTTGTCTATTATAACTTATATGCACGTTTCATGATCAATAGACAAATTTGTGCAGATAAATACTATACATTAGGGGTTTATTTAAGTCATTTTAGTTTTATGTTTAATGTTTTATATTAAACCTTTAGTATGACTGTTGGGGGTCTCGAATTAACATTAATTCGAATGACTGTAACTATTTGCTATAAGTTTCAATATGAAACCTGATGAGTGTTTAACTTGGCCAAACTTAAACATACTAATCACAAATGATCACTCGGCCAAATGGAAGAATGTTAGAAATAACCTGTAATATGTGGCTTACGGATCGTTTAAATAAGTTTTACCAAATGACATAATTAGTTCCTAATAGTATAAGGGGGTTATTTGATGGAAATACCCCATAATTATAATTAGTGTTTCTCCTTAGATGTTATAAATAGAGGACTAAGGAGATAAAAAACACACCAATAATCTATTTTCTCAAGATCATCCATCGATCCCTCTAAAAATTATAACGGGAACGAATCTCACGATCATGGCTTTATCATCTTCACCAAAGATATTTAATTCCACAAGTAAGATTTAATTGTTTTGATGTTTAGTTTATATTTGAGATTAAATAAACATGATTAGGGTTTCATGTTTCATCCATGTTTCATGATATAATTAACAAAGAACACATTTTTGACGGCTTGTTTGACAATTTTTTAATAAATAAGTGTTGAACTATTAAGAGATCTGAACCATTAAAAGATCTGAACCACTAAAAGTTAGTATATCAATTAACTATTTAAGGAAAATGTCTGACCAATCCAGATAAAAGGTCTTAACCATTCAGTATTAGTATAATGTTTAACCATTCAGAGGCAAATGTCAGAAACATTCAGATATATACTTGTGAAACAAACACTCTGAACCATTAAGTGTTGAACTATTTAGTCATCTAAATCATTAAAATACCTAAAACAAACATTTTCTTAATGATGATGATCTTGAAGGTGATAGATGAGGTGTTACACATATGTATGTTATTCAAATGAAACTTCAAATATAGTTTGGGTGTTGAATCATGTTACTATGTATATAGGTTTTTTGACAATTGTTTTTACTCTGGATTACATATATCTAACTTTTGGATTGGTTATTTTTATGCATAGTTCCTGAAAGATGTTCTAATATAAATTCTTTATAAGCTACAATTTGTAAGAATGATTAATATATTAACACGTATCTTTTGAATCAAGATTAAGTTGAAGGCAAAATTGATAATATTCTTCATTCTCAAGTACTACCTCTTTTAACGGTCGTAACTTTTACATACGAAATTATTTTTTGTAATTACACAACAAAAACGATCATTTATATCTATAAAACATGTATAGTAGTGTTAATATAAAAAGAAGTTTTGTATGTTTTTTAGCTTATTGTGAAATTTCGTTAGGTAATTGTGTAATAGCACAATATACTGAAAATGTAAAAAATGTACATTCTTTAGCATTATGTTATTCAAAAGTTTTTATTTTATAATAACACAATGGTCATCACTAGACACTTAGCATTAGACACAGTGGATAACACACTAACCACTACCAAACTCTATGATCAACATTAGGCACAATGAGTTGGTTAATGATGATTACATAATTACCTGATCGGAGTTACACAGTGAACTAGAAAAACAAAAGAAATTACATTTTCAACATTGTATTATTTAAAAATACTTATTTATAAAAATACAATAGAAAACACAATGATAAGCACTAGACACATCGATCTAACTAATTTCATACAATAATCTGATATTACACAATGATTTGAGGAATATTACACAATGATTTGAGGAATATTACACAATAAACTAATTTAACGTGAAAAAACTATTACACAATAAACTATATTATACATAATTTTTAAAGATTAAAAGACTTGTTTTTATAGTGTAATATTTTAAAAAAAATATATTGTATATAAAAGTTACAAGTGTTTAAAGAAAAAACTTGAAAATTGGTGTGGTTTTACACCATATTACATATATGTAACTTCTTATTTGCTATTGGTTTTACGTAGTACTATATATAGTTAACTTCTAATTTATATTTATGATGTTTTCTAAATACATACGTTTGTAATTGGTGTTGGTGATACAACTAGCTATTTCTCACTCCTAGGTTTGTTTTAAGAAAAAGCTTTATATGTAAATTTTGTTAAAATGTATCCTTTTGTTATATTTTATTATTTATTAAAAGACTTGCTTTCACATGAATCTATTTTGACTCATACACAACCAGACTAGGCTTGTCAGTTTTTGGCACTCAAAATTCCATGCAACAGGGTAAAACATTATATTAAGTTGATGTCCTAACTACAAAGATCATATTATATAAGTTGTTAATTACGTACATTTTTATATCATAAGTATTGATATGGATATATACTTGTAGCACTCCTAGGATGCAAATTAAGACCTATAGAATCAAACTTGATTAGGATAGAGATGAATCGGAAGCCCTTTTTCGGGGGTAGCCATGGGATCGAATTCAATTTTCTCATTAGGTATCAACAACTCCCATCTGAAATTAGTGACGATGTTGTGAAGGAATGCAAGTACTTCCATTCGGGCAAATTCTTTCCCTAAACACATCCTCGGACCCCCACCAAACGGAACATATGTGAAAGGAGTTGGCCCAGAACCTTCAAACCTTGATGGATCAAACCGTGTCACATCTTCAAAGTTAGCCTTGTCCCTATGTGTTGTTACGGCATTCCAGTATAGCTAAAGATACAAAACAAAATGGTGAGAAGTTAGTGTCTAAGAGTTTCTAGTTTAACACCATGATGGTTATTAAAAAGCAAGACGGTTGTTTTGAATCTAAGTATGTTTTAGTATAAGTTATTACTTAAATATGCATATTAAGTTAGTTACCTTCCATCCTTTGGGTATGGTATAACCTGCGTACTCGATATCCACAAGGGCCTCTCTAAAGGCCCCAACGACAGGTGGATTTAGTCTCATGACTTCAGATACAACATTCCAAGAGTATCTCATCTTTTTTATGTCCTCCCATTTCAGCAATTCTCCTACTTCTTTTGCCTTAGAAATCTCTAATTGCTCTGAAAAAGATGTGATAATGATCCAAAAACATATTGTCAAATGAAGATTAAAGCGTATTACTAACCTTTCAACACTTTGTCATAAACATGAGGGTGTTCACCAAGACTTTTCATGAGCAAAGTGATAGAAACAGTGGAGGTGTCATGACCAGCAAAAAGCAGCAACAAGATGTTGTTCGCAATCTCTTTCTCGGTTAGATACCTGCCATTTTCGTCCGAAGACGTAAGCAAATGTGATAAGAGGTCTTGTGATGATGACGCCTTTCTTTCTTTTAATTCCACTCTTCTTGCTTTGATAATTGTCATGAGTTCAGTTGTGATGGCCGCTCCTGCCTTTTTGGCGCTATAAAACCGCGTCCCTGGGACTTCTATAGGTAGCTCGATGATGCCTTTCAAAAGCACGTTGAACAAGGAAGCGAGTTTTTGAATGTGGTTTGGCTCCTCAAGGCTTAAAAATAGATGGCAAGCAAGCTCAAAGGCGTATAGCTTAACAGTTTGGAATACATTTACCTCTTCCTTACCTTCATACATACACACATTGGAAAAACATTACTCGTGAGGAAGATTACAAATTAAATAAAAATCACCACTGCCTAATTCTCATTTTTCATAATACTTAGTTTTTTAGTAGCGTATTTAACGACGTGACTACTTTGAGCGTATCTACGTATGACTTACTTGTTCCATCCTCAATACATGGTTTTCTAGTAGAAGTAATAGTAGTAGATCACTAATAGTACAATATCGTGTGCTACCACATATTTGATCAACTAAGCATATTAATCCATAAAATCCAGTGGAGCTTTAAAGAGCTTGAAACAAAAAGAACTACAGGAGATTCGAACTAGGGCTTTGTAGGCAAGAGAATTGGAGTTTGGCATTCACGATTTATTAGGGGTTGTTTGGCAAATTTTGAATGACTAAATGTTGAACCAATAAGAGGTTCGAACAATTGAATGTTGAATCATTAAGAGTTCGTATATCGTTTAACCATTAAAAGGCAAATGTCTGACAATTCAAATAAGAGATCTTGACTATTTTGCATTAGATCTTTTAATCATTCAGTGTTTGTATAATACTTAATCATTCAGAGACAAATATTTGAACCATTCAGATATTTGCTTACGAAACAAACATTCTAAACCATTAAATGCTTAACTATTCTGACATCTGAAAAATTAAAAGGTTAATTTAGATGCTTTCAACATCGCCTTAGACATTTATCAATCGTTGAATTTGTAGGGGGCGAATTTAAAAACATATTAATGTCATTCTACAATTTCCTTCACATGCAATCATCCATGCTATATGAAAACAAAATGTTATTGGGGCCGCTTAACCCCATTTGGTTGCATGTATATCACGGCTTTCTTCGACAAGTATTGTAATTTTGAAAATTAATTTTAAAGGTATCAAAAAAGTTTTGGGCTTTAAAATATGGTGTAACGAGAGTTCATAAACCTGGCTTCTTCTCCATTCAATATTATTATCATCAAAATCTGTTTTTTTTTAAGTTTTCATTGATATTTAAATCAATCTAGTTTTTCTATAATAAATAGTAATATTTAAATATTATAAGTTACTAAAATTATTAATTACAGTTTAGAAAATCTAATTAAAAAATAAACTAGAGTTAACGAGAAGCGGAGACGACTATCACCTTTAAAAAGAAAATATCCGTACTTTTAAAAATTATAATAGTTTATAAGAACTCCTTTGTAACCACAGGAAATGTATGTAAACATATGGATATTGGTACGTTGATAAAATTAAATATTCTATAGGTCTAAATTGTACCTTGATATTGTTAGTATATAATATGTGGTACCATTTGCAATATGATGACCAACCATCGCTATAGAAGCAACTGAACATAAATTATTAGATTTTTTGTGAAAATAGATAGATTGTCGGCAATCTGCACTTATTAACATTTTTTAAAACCATAAAGTTCAGATGATTAATTAATGACCTGATAATTCTTCTTAATCAAGTTTAAATTAGTAAATATATCATCAATTACTCAATTAGTATTCTACAAGGAAAAAGAAAAGAAAAAGTTAAAATTCGGTCCAGCTTTCGGTCTAACAGGTAGGCAGCTGGTTCAAACAAAAACGATCCAGCTACCAACAACCGGGCCTGTTATAATCATCATAGGTGTTTGTTGCATGAATTCTAACATTAAAAGAGAACATGAATTACCTCTCCAATGAGCCTCGATATGTCTACGGGTGACAGCATCCATGGTAGCAGCATAGTGAGTAGCGAAAGCATCGGGACCAAGGTACGATAACAACATCTTCCTCATCCACTTAGCTTCATCGCCACGAATCGTAATCAGGCACCTGCCGAAAAGCTTCTGCACCGGGGCGGGCCACCACACTGCCACGAGCTTGTTCTCGTTCCCGAACAAGAACTTGTTACCGGCGGGACCACATAGCACTGCCATGCGGTCCCCAAGTAACGAGGTCTTGAACACTAGAGGGCTACCATGTTTCTCTATCCGCTCTAGGATGAATCTCTCGGGAACTCCATCCCTGTTCGCGCGTAGCAGCGCGAGAGTTTCTCCGAGAAGCGGCCAACCGAAGCTTCCGGGTGGGAGATTGATTTTACGCGTTTTCTGGGTCGTGTAAAAAACGTATAAGATGATGAAGAGGAGAATGGGTGTTACAAGTTGAATCATTGCTAGTGTGACTCAAGGGAAGGGCAAATTAGTGTGTTTATATATACTTTATTATCTAAAGTTAACACGCGCATTGTTGTTGAATAAAAAAGATTTAAAAATAGTTGTTATAAAATAATTATTTTATGTATAAAGCAATAACGTAATACGGAGAAAATTATTATTCTATTTAGTAATTTATTGGAAAGATGGTAGATTTATTTTATTTTAATAAATTAATTGAAAATAAAATAATTAATACTTATTATTAAATGTATCTCAAAAGACATTGTGACGGTACATGCATTCTCAAACCTAATGAATGAGGGATTGGATAGTGTAGAGTGGAGCGTGACAATTTAAAAACTATAGTATG
>CM046450.1:23415891-23530891 GCA_025506515.1 Flaveria trinervia | reverse complement strand
CTTCTGAGCACATGGGGGCCATTGACAGGAATACAGGATGATCTTCAACTTCCTAAGCCTCACAACTCTATGGATTCCATGTGTTGATCAAGTTATATGAAATACTGATAGGTATATTCTTATGAAGAATTTATTTCTAAGTGGGATAATTGGCATAACATCTAAACACCATTAATTAATATACATCTTTTTTTCTTGTTGGGGAGGGGGTACATAATATCATATGTGGAAGGGAAACATGTTAGGTAACGAAAAATGTATGGTTTTAAACACGACTCATGTGTTTTAGACACTTCACTGGTAGATTCAAGGAGAACAACATAGTTGCAGTGCTTGAGTTGAATAAATGTCATGCTAGATGATGTGCGATGTATTGCATTACTAAAAAAACCACGTTTCCTACAGAAATTTGTGACACAACTTTTGGCGTCAAAACTTCCAAAATATTGTGATGCATTTCCCCATGCAAACTGAAATCCTACTTAAAAAACCCTAGCATTTGTTGGAAATGCATCTCAAATTTACAACACATTTTCGACATAACTTATCTTAAATCTAATTGGTCTGGGTAACAAAACAAAAAAGTTGATAGATAAAGTGAGCATGTTTGTTTACAAACCTATAAGAGGTTAAAAGACACAATTTAGCTATAAAAGCATATATATGCTAATCATTATTAACTCCCTAAAAGCTTGAATATTTCAAACCAAACTTAATTAAACGACCTCAAGTCAAACTCAATTCTAAATTGAAGTTCGTTTAATAAAGTCATATATATTTAACTCAAATGTAAATTAAGTTCCTTAAATTTAACAATTTGACTTTTAGAAAATCATTTAACCTGACTAATCATTTGCATGTCGCCAGGGGTCAAACATTGAGCTGAGCCCATTCAAGCGAAGCTCGTCTAAGCTTAAGCATGGATTGTATAATTAAGAGAGTTTGAGCATGGATTGTATATTTAGTTATTAATTTATATATATTTATAATGATCTCTACATATAGTTATTATTATAATTTAAGGGTTATTGAATTTTAATAATTTCAACTTTCATATATTAACCGAAATTATTCCCAACTCAATTAATGTTTATAGACACTCACAACTTTGAGTTTATTTTCTTTTAATTATCTCTTACTAACTGAGAGTTAACCATCATTAGTTTTTTTATGAAACGATGCAAACTTTGAGCTAATATTCAACTCAGCCGCCGCCTAACTTTTATCAGATCCGTTTTTCGGTGTCTAGCCTCCATCATCAACTGGAAGCTACCTATAACGAGTCAAGTAGTTCAGAGCATGATGTGAAAATTGACGGGTTTCAAGGTGCAAAACTTTTAGAATGACGAACTTGATTCTTGATTTAATTTTGTGCTTAGTGTTTTGGCAATATAAGTAGTTCACATCATCAAAAAACTAACTGTGTTGACTCTTAGTTAGTAAGGAACATTTGAAGGAAAATAAGTTCAACGTTAAGAGTGTTTTTAAATATTTTTGAAGTTGGGATTAATCCTGACTAAAAAATAAAAGTTAGGATTACTAAAATCCAATAACATTAATTTTAATATACAACATATTATTTGTTTTTCTAATTATTTTGATTATATGTAAATATTTTATTAATTCATTAAATAAAAATTATCAAATAATAGGATTGTTAAGCCTCACGAACATAATCAATGTCGTTATATAAAGCTTATTACAAAATGATTTGTATTCGTTCTACATGATAAGGATACAAAAGGTTGTTTAAATGAGAAGAATGCTGCTAAAGGTTGTTTAAGCACATTACAGTCTTTATTTTGAAAGTGAATTTTCATTTATTTAATCTTAGAATTTTATATAATTTAAAATATTGTATTATGAGAGAAGCATATAGTTGGTACACCTCTAAAAATGATGGCACCAATTATATAATGATTTTACACAACCCATACTTTAAGGAGTAAGGGTATGCTTTGATATATCACCAAAAAGGTTTCTACTCATTCTTTTCCCCATGGATTATTTGCCCGTCAAAAAGTTGTGTGTGTTGACAATAAACCCCAATCAACTCTTTTATATCATCATACTGATTTCCAACTGATTTTAATTTCAATCATCGTGAACCATATATTCAACTTGTCATGATTGAGTTATAAAATAATGAGAAAAATCGTTTATAGATATTGTATTATTAATTAACCATTTAAGAGTATATAATATAATATAATGAAGGTAACTTTTTACTATATAATCAAAATTTTGATCTCTAATTAGAGTAAAGATATTATATAAAATTTAATTTAAAACTACTATAAATAACTAATATAATTTTAAACTTTATATATCCTTGATTGTGTCTAACATATGTTGAATGGGCAACCATGTTTCTATTTTGATATTAGGAGACAATGAAGAGTGGTGGTGGCACCAAAGATGACTTTACACCCCATGTGAGTTGGTTCACAAGGAATGAATTCTTTTGGGCCTAATCATTATGTCATGTAAATATACCTAATTCATATATACTTTACCATTTAAAAAATTGTTTTACCTCACATTTTGTTATATTTGATTCTTGGGTATTAAAATTGGATGTTACACTTTTCATAACCTTTTATCCCTATCATTTGTCCTGCTTCTGAGAATAACTTTAACCAAGAGAGGCATCTACACTTTCATAATAAAATGTAAATTACTCTTTTAAATGATTAAGACTCCCTTTACCAAACCTCTGCTCATTCACATACTTGCAAACGTCTACCTTGTACACACGCTAAGAGCCCCACATCCTTAAAATTGTATACATTCCATAAAGATCTTGGGACCACTACGAGTCACAAGACCAATATAGTTGGTTATATAATCGAAATTTATATGTAAGTATATTATTAGGAAGGTTTGTTAGTTATAACGTGTTAGAATGATCAGAAAAATGAAAATAACTTAACAAAAAGCCGGATATAGCCTAAATCTATAAAATTTAATTTAGTTTTGATTTAGAAATTAAACAACAATAGTGGTGCTAAACAATCCATGAACTCGTGCTAAACAGATTGTGTTCATGGATTGACCGGTCGAACTCGCGACAAACTTGAAAATTGAGTTAGCACATAAACACATATATGACGTGTATTTGTGGGTTTATACAGCTACACAACTCGTTTAAGTAGAAATTTTGTATTTTTAATCTTATTAATGATAGACTAAAAATACTACTTTATAACTAAATGTATGCAAGTATATGAATTAACTATATTTAATCTATAAAACATGATTCTTATTTCTCTTAACTTTTAAGTTTTGTCATAAATAGCTAACTAGCATAAGGTATGACAAAAATCATATTTTAAAATATATATATAACAAACATCTAAGATAAACATGTATGTTTGCGGATTTGGTTTCCAACTAGCCTGAAACTGACCTGAATTTTTTTAGATTAAACTCAAATCCGTAAAAATCATGTTAGGTTCTCACGTGATGAAATTCATAGCCCCTAAATAATGGTTTGGTTTACATTTCAATCAGTTGCAAATTAAATCAAAAACAGATAAAATAAGTTATACTAAGAAAGAAACCACATATACATGGTTCCGGTCTTGCTACTCAGTTCATCCTTTTTATGTTATATATTTGGATCGATTTTTGTCCTCGCACACTATTCATAATTACTAACACAAAAATAATAACTCACTTACTCTATAAACCTTTATCAATATCAATCATATACAGGATTATAACCCTAAAAACACTTAAAAGAAAAACTCTTACTACACACCTACATTCCAGTATATATAACCTCTTTGATGGTCAAGGGTATCTATGGGTTGTTTGGTAATCTTATTCTGAGTAATCAAAAGTTTAACCGGATAAGATATAGGTTCTAAATCATTTAATATGTTTTTAAAATTACCTATTAAAAAACTTCCTGAGCCATTAAGAGATGTTTTTTAAACGAACTAAACACATTTGATCTCTAATCAATTTAAAGCTAAGTTTTTAATAATATCATTAATAGACTACCAAACATTTTATGAGACTAATATAACGTAAAAAGTAAGTTTTACTCTTTTTAACAAAATAAGGTTTTGTATCAACATCCAGAAGATGGTGAGATCCAAGTTGTTTATAGAATGATATCAACCAAGCCAAATAAGCATGCATGCATACCCTACACCTACATTCAAATGTGGCTCAAATGCTCCATGTACATCCATTCTATGTCACGAGGACCTCTGCCCACCTCCTTTGCTTTTTACCATCTATTTGAAGATTCCAAGGCCAATATTATTGGCACCTCATTATTACTGGCCTAAAACTTTTAATACCTTACTTTTTAAATTTATATATATAACATTTGATAAATAGCAAATCTTATCTTATCTTACTTCTTGCTATTCTAATAAAAGGGTAAATGGAGCGCCACGTGTCAGCACCACAATCATTCTTATCATTTTTTTTCCGTCTCTCTCTCCTATTAAATAATTACCTTAATTACTAATAAAATTATTTTAATACATTTTATTTATAATAAATTAAGAAACAAATTATTTATTAAGGTTATTTCGAAATAATGATATTTTTAATAATTCAAATTTTTTAAAACTAAAAATAATATCATATCTTAAAATATATGATATTTTTTTAAAAAATTTAAAAAGTTGATATCACTGTTTAATTATTTTATAAGAAATTTTTATAAAAATAACATATTTATACGGTTTGTTTTAGAAAAAAATGATTATTTTAAAAAGTTGATATCATTATTTTATTATTTATAGTTTTTCTGACACGTAATTTCAATCATATCATATCTTAAAATATTATTATATAATTAATAAAATTATTATATTAATATTTTATTTATTTAAAACGTGTAATACACGGGTTTTACTAAAGCTAGTTAAAATATATTTTAGTTGTTCATTTGATATAGGGAAAAATTATATGTGTTTGTTAGAGGTGTTTGATTTTTTTATTTAAACAATGATTATGTTTAAAGCGTAAACACATAATTAACTTAATAAGAACACTGTATTTTATCCTAAGAGTAAATTTAGACAAGTTGCAATCACGCGTCATTAATCACTAGTTCTAGCTATGAAAAAATCATTTTAAAACCAAAGTTATTAGTTTTAAACAACATTTGAAATGAATATATAAACAATATAATTATTAAATATTTGTATAGTTGTAAAAAACATTTTTAAAAACTATGAATATGTTTATATACATTTTACATTTATTAAAAAAACATATGAAATAAACTTAATAAAAAATATCTATAAAATAAATGACTCGCTAATGGTGTAAACAAGCTAACTTCATGAGCCATTCGAGGTCGTCAAAAAACTAGGAGGGTCTCAATCCCAATGACCCGGCTCAGTAAAAACTCGATTCGGATTGAACATAAATGACCTCAAGCTTCGAATGGAGCTCATGTAATAATTAAACTCAAGAGTAAGTTTCAAGTACGCTCGTAAGCCTAAATGTGTCATTTATTTATATAGTTTCTATTGGACATAATAAACATAAAACTTATATAATAATCATACATATAAACCTATCATAAATAATTAAATAACATATATTATGTTATAAATAAAACTCTAATTATATATTCATTAAGAATAGTTAAATAAGTAATAAAAATTAAACGAGCTTAGCTTGTGCTTTGAAATTACAAATCTAAACAAGTCGAGTATGAGTTCTCTCAAGTTAGACGAGCCTAAACTCGGCTCAATTACACTCCTAACCAACCCACACCTACCCTTTTATGTATTTTCTTTTATGAACTTACTAAACTTCTATACCATTTTGCTAGATTATATAACATATATATATCTACACATATTTAAATATATATATATATATATATATATATATATATATATATATATATATATACACTAAATATACAATTATTAATTGTATTAGATAATATTAAAAACTAAATTAGTTATTACTTATTGTAACAGATAAATGGTTATGAGAAAATAGATATACCAGATGATTTGAATAGATAACAAAGTTGAGTTCTATTATTCATAAGAGTGTAGTTACGTTGAGAAAATTGTTTACCGGAGAAGGTTCTTTAAGGCTTAGGGTTGTTGAAATGTTAGATGACGAACATGTTTTTATAGTTTTGATTTTCTGAAGTTCAGATGCTCATATAAATTTAAATATATATTCATAAACTTTAAATAACTTGTTTATAAAACATTTCAAAGTGTTTATTGAAATTAGTTATGTCGCACTACATATTCAATTCCAAACAAAGCCTTGCAACCTTATGAAACATACCGAATATATGGACATGTATCTTATAATGATGACTACATAAAAAGGGCTTTGAGGAGGAATATTTCACATGGAAGAGTTAAAGAGTCATGGGACCCAAGGGTCTAAGTGCCTCTCGTGAACTTCACTTTTTTAGGATATTTAAAAAGAAAAATGATCGACTAGCTAGTGTTTAAATTATAGCAGTACGTATATACTTGAGTTGAAGATATATAGTCATCTACCCACCAAGTAGTTCAAGTTTGGAGGTATTCAACCAACTTGTTTGTTTCGCTTTCGTTCTGACGATCATAAATCATTAATAACAATTCATCATTCATGTGTAGTACTATACTCATATATCTTACTACGTACTACTGCTTTATATTTCTTGATTAATACTAAACATGAAAGTACCATCCACGAATGATTTAGTCGGAAACTACTCGTGATGGTGGTTAGTGAGATGTCGTACGAGTTTTAGTCATGGTAATTTTATTTCCAAAGGATTGTTGATGAGTATCGCTAGCTTAGTGAAGAAATTAAAGACAGGTTTAATAGAAAAAACATAAAATAAAATAGTTTTAAGAAAAACATTAAAAGAATTAATTTATGTTATCTATATCTAATTAATATAAAACTAAATTTTATGCCGTTCAAAAACAATTAAAAAATGAACCAAAACTAAATGTTATTAGCCTTTAGTTTTTATATATTAATACTTATATATATTTTATTTTTATAATCTTAAATGAACGTGAAAAAAAAAAATAGTTAATAAGCTAGAAGATCTAATTATAATAAAAATAAATATAATATTTCTTTATATAAAATGTATACATAAGAAAAACATTATATAAAATGTACTATACATAAGAAAAACCTAGTACGAAGAGGGTCTTGGGATGGTGTTAGGTCTTTCGGTCATCTATCATGCATGATTCTCATACCATCAACACTTCTTCTATGGTTAGTCGGAGAAGTCGCATCCTCTATCGATCAACGTTCCATTCACTTTATATATAGTGTACATTTCCAGCTCTATATGTAAGCTAAAAAAGTAAGGTTGATAATTTCTAACACTTATCTATTAACACGACACGACACGAAGTTAACAAGTTTCGTGTTTGAATTTAACATGTTTCTTGTCTTAACCAGATCGACCCATTAAGACACGATAAAATTCATGTTTAAATATGTTAAATATATGTTAACGTGTTAAGCTCAGTTAAGAAATCAATTTATAATTACTAATTAAAAATAATAATAAAGTATACATAATATTATAAACAAAACCCTAGTTTCCCTTCCAATTCCATCGTAGTTACTCAGTTCTTGTTTTCGACTTTCCCTTCCACAGACCACAATCAACATACCACCAACCATCAACCACCACTTACCAAACGATCTCTGCCTCTCGATTCTCCACTCAATTTCCACAAATCAACATTAATCCCTTGCTCGGCAATTGGCACACCACACACAACCTCCAACCATCGCCATTCCCTTTATTGGTTTCCTATTCCCTTGCTCGGCTCCCGTTCCCTAGCTCGACAGCTTCCATAGTGCACAACCACCAACCGTTGTCAGTCACAGCTCACCACCACCATAGTCAACTCACCATCACCATCATAGTTTGAATAGGTCAAGTATTAGTTAAGACTTTTCGTAATTTTTGTTTCATTAAATAGGTGTATAAACATATGATATTACATGTGTTTCTAAACAGGACATTTAATGTTGCTTGTTTCTTAACAGGTTCGCGTTCTTGTTTGAAAAAAAATATAACACGATAAATTATCGTGTCGTGTTCATATCGAGCATGTCACATTATCGTGTTTTATTATGTCGTGTCTGATCTTTTATGCTAGCCCTATGAAAAAGTAATCCTAAATTTGAGTTTATGGGTGGTTCTTTATTGTAACAAAGAACAAGAAAGCGATCAAGTGGGTATATCTCTACCTAATTAAATCGAAGTTTATACATAACAATATCTTTCCACTTAGAAAGAAGAATTGCAAGTGAATAACTATTGATGAACGGTCAAGCAACAAAGTTAGAGTTGCAAGTGAATAACTGTTGATGAACGGTCAAGCAACAAAGTTAGAGTGGATTGGTTAACACCCACGCAAACAAAACACATACATCTCTTTATTTTCATGTATTGCTGATTTCCCTTCAAAAATATAAGATATAACTCATTCTTTTCTTATTTTTCTCCGTGTATATTCATGTATCTACCTTGTTTTACATAATAGTATCTTTCTTCAAAAAAATAGGTATTTTTATACGCATGTTTTCAAACATTTATAACTACATAGAAAATAAAATGAATACATAAAACAATCTAAAGTCCCAGGACCATGAAAATATAAACTTGATATAAATAATTAACATGTCCCATATATCTGTAAAGTAGAAACACATAATGCAGGAGAATTTACTGATATTGCCATAAATATGATGCATTTAAATAATAAACAAAAACATGTATAGAAAGGAAAGGTGTACGTCGGTACTAGTTTAGTTGCAGAGCCATGATATAGCATGAATGGATGGTGTTAAATACGAGTCTGGATTGAGTCATGTGCGGTGTCAATACAGACAAACCTTCAACAATGACACCACCATCTCCATCATTTATAATTATTATTACATATTATTATTATTATTATTATTATTATTATTATTATTATTATTATTATTATATTATTATTATTATTATTATTATTATTATTATTTTATTATTATTATTATTATTATCATTATTATCATTATTATTATTATTTTATTATTATTATTATTATTATTATTATTATTATTATTATTTATTATTATTATATTATTATTATATTATTATTATTATTATTATATTATTATTATTATTATTATGTGTGTGTACCTTTTATATCCTATCATGTCCTTTTTTTAACCGTTAAAGTTACCATCAAGAATCTTCTCTGCATATCTTTTTTTACCGCTTATCATGTTTACGGTGTAGTGGTAGTATTGTATTTGTGTTTTGTAGAAATAGTTGTATTTGTGTTTTGTAGAAATAGTGTAGGGTTAAATTCTTTTATGTATAGTCTCGAGTTTACTTAACGAAAGAAAAAAAATAAAATATTTTTTTTCTTTTTTTTCTCTTCTCTTATCTTCTTTTCTTTTCTTTTATTTTCTTTTTTTTCCATCTCCATTTCCTTTCGATTTGGAAGGATTGTTTTTAGCTTTTATTTTCCTTCCATTTCATTTCGTTTTATTTCTTTTCTTTCCATATGTAAACTAGGGTACATAATTTTATTTTTCTTCAATTAAAAGAAACTCTAGAACACAACTTTTTATTTCTTTTCCTCTGTTTATTTTCTTTTCTCTTCTTAAATGAACTCGGGAACATAACGTTAAATGGAAAATAAGTAATATTTTCCCTAGATTTTCTCGGTTGACAAATCATGAGATTCTTGAATTTTTAAACTTACGCGGTTGTTACAAACTATGGTTTGAAACTAAAGATTGGATTTAGAGTTAAATTCTATTTTACTCTTTGAGTTTTGTAAAAAATAATCATTTTTCTTTAAAAGATTATAACTATTAATTTACCTACAAAATTTTAATAACTTATTTTAATTTCAATCCAAAAGTTTTGTTAGCTATTTTAAATTTATCCAATATAATGAAAATTTTAAAATGAAATTGAAACAACATATGAAACTTTTGAAGATAAGTTGATGTTTTAATATTTTGAAAGAAAATGTTTACTTTAGTCGAAACTTAGGGAGCAAAAATGAAATTGATTTTTTTAATCTTTATTTTTTTAATTTTTATTTTTTGAAAGATTGGTGATGAAAGGTTCAACTAATTGAACTAAACACTTAAAGTCAACTACATTATAGTGAACATTAATAAGAATTGAAGACATATATTTGTCGGTTCTAAAAATAATTATTATTTGAAAGAAAATTACATGATTAGCAAAAGCCAAGAAAACGAGCTAGTGAATTTCATCATTTATCGTATAGTTATTTAATTTATAATTATACACTGTAACACTAATATAGCATTTTAGTTTTATTCGTTAATATAAGGTTCACGAACCAAATTATGAGATATATAATAATCTAGGCTCTCAATTGTAAGCTAGTTTATAGGTTATCGAATTCTTCTAATTCTTTTTCTTTGTCGACAAACGATGGCCAATTTTGTCCTTCATTTGTTTTTCTGGACAATGTAATACAGTAAATACAAAATCATTTAAAAAATAAAGTTTTTTATTTTATGGAAACTTGTGTCCATCTTAATGTTGACAAGGTATATGGACATTATAGCTATTTTAATAATCTATAAAATTATTAATAACATAAAAATGAATATATTTTTTATTTTAATTAAAGTTATTAACTCGCTTATAATATTAAAAATCGAAAGGTCTAAAATAATGCACACACAAATCAACAAAAAACTGTAGGTTATCATGTGAAAAACAATAACCGATTAAAACACAATAACCGATTAAGTTCATGTCATCTTATACAAACAAATGATACATACATCACTACTTTATGCTGCGTCACTTCATCACAAATTTAAGAGTTATCAAGTGGTTTATTTTCAAAAGAATATTTTATATAATTATACTAGTATAGTATCTCGTGTAATACACGGGTTGATTAAATAATATATAAAATAATTTATAATAAAAAATTAAAAATTATAAATAATATTTGTAAGGAAGATATGATTGAGTTAGAGATAAATAAATAGTTCAAGTACAAACAATAATAATATCATTTTAAAATTTTATTTTATAAGATTGTTTTTTTAATTATTTTCTTAACATTTTGGTTTTTTTTATTTTGAAAAAATAATTATGTTATGAAACTTAGAAACAATTGTATTAAAATACTTCGTATTTAAAAAAATGTGTCATATATTTATAAAGTGTATTTTTCATTATAATATCAAGTTTTTAAAATTCTAAAATATCAAACTTTTTTATTTAAAAATATTTTAAATAATATAATTAATATGTATACTTTTATTATTTATTAGTAGAAAGATACGTGAAAATAAAAGTGAAAATTCTTAATATATTGACATGTGGTATTAGAAAACTTTTTTTTTATAATATGTAATATATAATAGATTTCACAATGATAAAATACTTTTAACTTAAAAATTGAAAAATACTTTTTCACGCTAAATAAAAAGGTATGTTAGTCTTTTCTAATAATAACCATAATAAGTATTGAATCATGAATCTTTTACTTTCATATAATAAAAATAGTATGCATCGGATTAAATTTTAAGAAATGTTATTTAGTTTGTTTGTTTAAATATGTGCATAATCTATATCTATAAATCTATAAATATTAATAAAAGAAGTTTTTGTGTGTCACTTATTACAATTCTTGTTAGTTTAAGATAATTATAACACGTTATCAGCACGAGAACTCTTACACTTTCATCAAGAAGATCAATAAAACGCAAAGTCATCCATCAAGCAAGGTAAACACTTGATTAGTGATAATCTATAATATATTATATGGAGAAGATAAATAAAATAAACATAAAGAAGATCTTATTATGGACTATGGAACTGCTAACAAACTAACTTTTATTTATGCATCTAACTTTTGATTATGCAACTAACATTTTCTTTTATGCCTACTAACTTTTATTTATACATTTAACTTATTATTTATGCATTTAACTTTTAATTATGCAACTAACATTTATTCTTTAATTATACAACTAACATTTCTATTTATGTCAACTAACTTTTATGCAACTAACATTTTAAATTATGTTTATTGACGTTTATTCGTACTAACATTTTATACTTATCTTAACTTTCTTATTATCTCTCGCTTTTATATATACACACATATGACGTTTATATAGCCGTTATAAACGATCATATGACCGTTGTAAACAATTAAATATCCGTTGTAAACAGTTATAATTTAAACTATAAATTGACCACCATGAAATCTATTTTTGTTACTATAAACAGATTACTTCTTTTCTCAAGTTTATCCGAAGCAATTTTTCAAAGATGATCCACCCAGTTTTGATGTTGGCTACTATAATAATCATTTTAAATCTTATCCTCATTGCTGAACTCCTACCTGAAGAATTTAAACTTTTCTTATTTTTGTATATGTTTATAGCTCTACCGCTTTATTGTATCGCAATGTTTATTGATATATATGGATTCTAATAATTATCTTTTTATTTGCTTAATTCTTGTTTAGCAAAACAAAAATGTCCAACATAGCAAAAATTGAATTTTCGGCACTAAATATCAGTGGAGAAAATTATATGCCATGGACGGCTCATGTAAAAAGACACCTTAAATCCATGGGTGTATTGGAAACTATACACGAGGGGAATACTTGCTCAAAGCAAGATAAAACTAAGGCTGATGTTTTTTTACACAAACACATTGATGAAATGTTGCAATTTGAATACTCAAATTGTGATGATCCATATGATCTATGGAAAGACTTACAAAGCAGGTTTGATCATTAAAAGGAAGTTTTACTTACTGCTGCTAGAGATGAATGGAACAAACTAAGGTTCCAAGACTTTAAAAAAGTGAATGAGTACGTCTCTGCTGTATTCAAAATCTGCTCAACTCTTCGATTTTGTGGGCATATAATTACTGAGGATGATATGCTAGAGAAAACTCCGTCGACATTTCATGCATCGAATATGAGTTTGCAAAACCAATATAGATTGCTAAACTTTAAGAAATTTCCTGATCTAACTTCATATCTCCTTGTAGCGGAGAAAAAACAACGAGCTATTAATAAAAAATCATCAAGCTCGTCCTACTGGTTCACTAGCAATCCCAGAAGTCAATGCTATTAATAGTAATAATAACAAAAAATCTAGACGTAAATGGGAACAAGGTCGTATGCGAGGCCGTGGTTGTGGCCATTTTGATAAAATTCATTTTAATGATCGTAATCATCCTTACAAATGGAACAACAATTACCGAGGTAATTCTTGTGGCCGTGGTCGTGGACGTGGTCGTGGCCGTGGCCGTGGTCATGGACAACGAACTACCAATTTCAACCACCAAAACAAGTTTAAAAATGAAGTTGGTACTTTTCAAAATTATGCTAGTTCATGTTTTAGATGTGGTAGTACAAATCATCGGTCAAAAGCTTGTCGCACTGCTCCACATCTATGTGAATTATATCAAGCATCCCTTAAAGGGAAAGAAAAAGAAGTGAACTATGTGGATAAATTTGATGACATCAACGTTGAGCTAAATACCTTAGATTTTATCGATGATTTGGAACTTTGAAAGATATGGTGCTAGATTATAATAATTGTATGCAACAATTATGTAATTCTCTTGTTTAAGTAGCTTTTTTTTAGTTATGTTTAATTATTTTTCTTTTCATGTATTGTATTAACTATATGAATAAAGTTTTTTGTTAAAAAAAGGAAGGACTTATTATATGCTTATTATTTGTCCTTATATTTGAAGATATAAAAAAATGACTCTCATTGGAGCACAAGGCCAAACAAATAAAGGAGATATATGTATAACAGATAGTGGAGCTACACATACTATACTTAGATCCAAGAAATATTTTTATGAAACAAAACCAACAAAGGGAACCATTGATACAATATCAGATCCTACAGACTTGATAGAAGGAGTTGGAAAGGCTAAATTAGTATTACTAAATGATACAAAGCTTTTAATAGAAAATGCTTTATTTTCTCCAAGATCAACGAGAAACTTATTAAGTTTCAAAAACATATATCATAATGGATATGATACTCGGTCAATGACCGTTGAAAATGAAAAATATTTGCATATCATGAGCAAAAGTCACATATTAGAAAAACTGCCAATGCTCCATTCTGGTTTGCATTACACACATATTAATGTGCCACAAGCACACATGGCAGTTAAAGAGAACTTTTGTGATCTTGAGATATTCAAGTTATGGCATGATAGATTAGGCCATCCAGGGTCTACAATGATGAAAAGAATAACTGAAAGTACACATGGACATCCATTGAAAAATCAAAAGATTTCATAATCAAATAAAATACCTCCGTGTACATCTTGCCCTCTTGGAAAGCTAATTACTAGACCTTCACTATTGAAAGTTGAAAAGGAATTACCTATGTTTCTTAAAAGAATTCAAGGTGACATATGTGGACCAATCCATCCATCATGTGGACCATTTAAATACTTTATAGTTTTAATAGATGCATCAAGCAGATGGTCTCATGTCTCTTTATTATCAACTCGTAATGTAGCATTTGCTAAATTCCTTGCTCAAATTATTAAATTACGAGCACATTTCCCTGATTATACAGTTAAAAGAGTGAGACTTGATAATGCAGGTGAATTTACATCAAATGCTTTTAATGATTATTGCATGTCTATTGAAATTGTTATTGAACACCCTGTTGCTCATGTACATACACAAAATGGTTTAGCTGAGTCGTTAATCAAACGTCTGCAATTAATAGCTAGACCATTAATTATGAGAACAAGACTTCCTGCGCCTATTTAGGGTCATGCAACTTTACATGCTGGATCATTAATTCGTATGAGACCAAGTGCAAATCATAAGTACTCTCCTTTACAACTTGTTTTTGGCCATAAGCCAAATATTTCCCACCTTAGAATTTTTGAATGTGCGGTATATGTTCCTATTGCACCATCACAATGCACAAAAATGGGTCCTCAAAGAAGGTTGGGAATATATGTTGGATATGAAACAACTTCCATTATAAGATATCTTGAACCTTTAATGGGTGATGTATTTACGGCATGTTTTGCTGGTTGCCACTTTAATGAGGCAAATTTCCCAGCATTAGGGGGAGAAAAGAAAAAAGAACAAAATGATGTGT
The DNA here is from genome assembly GCA_025506515.1 of Flaveria trinervia. Lineage (NCBI taxonomy): Eukaryota > Viridiplantae > Streptophyta > Magnoliopsida > Asterales > Asteraceae > Flaveria > Flaveria trinervia. Next base: position 23,515,744 of record CM046450.1, on the reverse strand, counting down.
CATGGTTTGAGCCTTATTTGTTGCATTTTGATCTAAGGACAATGCAATGTGATACAGAAGTTCAAAAGATAATACATCTGCAAGAAATTACAAATCAATTGCCTGATGCATTTACTGATACAAAAAGAGTAACTAAATCTTATATACCAGCTGCAAATGCTCTAGCTCGAGTTGAGATTCCAAATAAGGAAATAGATAAAAATATGGCTCATGAATCCCACAAACATTTGAAACGTGGAAGACCGATTGGATCAAAAGATAAAAATCCTCGAAAAAAGAAAATATCAGAAAAAGAAAATGATCTTAAAGAAAACAATAGTGACAAAACACTAAGTGACCAAACTTTCTCTGAGAAAGAAGTGAATAAATATATGTCAATAAACTATGGTCATATGCATACATTATGGAATCGAGATGAAGTGGAAAATATTAATGATGTATTCTCTTATTCTGTAGCAAGTGATATTATGAGCGGAGATGATGCTCCTGAACCAAAATCGGTAAATGATTGTCAAAATCGACATGATTGGGATAAATGGAAAGATGCCATGCAAGCTGAACTAAATTCACTTAACAAATGAAAGGTTTTTGGACCCATTGTTGTAACACCTACGCATGTAAAGCCTGTTGGGTACAAATGGGTTTTTGTGCGAAAACGTAATGAGAAAAATGAAGTTACAAGATATAAAGCTAGACTAGTAGCTCAAGGTTTTTCTCAAAGGCCGGGAATTGACTATAAGGAAACGTATTCTCCTGTTATGGATGCAATAACCTTTAGATATTTAATCAGCTTAGCAGTATCTAAAAATTTAGATATGCGTCTTATGGATGTCGTTACAGTTTACTTGTATGGATCACTTGATAATGACATTTATATGAAAGTTTCTGAAGGATTTAAAATCCCTGAAGCGTGTTCAAAACCTAAGGAAATGTATTCAATCAAATTACAAATGTCCTTATATGGGTTGAAACAGTCTGGAAGGATGTGATATAATCGTTTGAGTGATTATTTGACTAGTAAAGGATACACAAATAACCTTATTTGTCCATGCGTCTTTATTAAGAAAACATATCGGGATATGTGATCTAGCCGTATATGTTGATGACTTAAATATAATTGGGACGAAAAAGGAAATTCATGAAACGATTATTCTTCTAAGAATGAATTTGAAATGAAAGACCTTGGGAAAACCAAATATTGTCTTGGCTTAGAAATTGAGCATATGCATAATGGGATACTTGTCCATCAATCAATTATACCGAAAAGCTTTTAAAACGTTTTAATATGGACAAGGCAAATTCCTTAAGCACCCCAATGGTCGTTAGATCACTCAATATTGATAATGGCCCATTTTGACCTTCTGAAGAAAATGAAGAAGTTCTTGGTCCAGAGGTACCATACCTTAATGCAATTGGAGATCTTATGTATCTTACTAACTGTACAAGGCCGGACATTTTCTTTGCAGTCAATTTGTTGGCAAGGTTAGTTTATCTCCCACAAAAGACATTGGAATGGGATCAAACATATTTTTCGATATCTACAAGGAACTATTGATTTAGGCTTGTTTTATCCTAATGATTCAAAAGAAGGTTTAGTTGGTTATGCAGATGCAGGTTACTTATCTGATCCTCATAAGGCCGGATCTCAAACCGGATATGTGTTTAAAAATGGAGGAACAACAATTTCATAGAGGTCTAAAAAACAAACACTTGTTGCAACTTCCTCAAATCATGCTGAAGTCATTGCATTACATGAAGCTTCCAGAGAATGTGTATGGTTAAGGTCTATGACACAACTTATATTAACTTCTTGTGGACTGGAGAAAGAAAGAGATCCAACACCAATCTACGAAGATAATGCAGCTTATGTCTCACAAATGAAAGAAGGGTATATCAAAAGTGACAGAACGAAACATATACCTCCAAGATTCTTTTTATACACTCAAGACCTTATTAAAGATAAACAGGTTGAAATTAAGTACGTTCAATCTAGCAACAATTCAGCTGATCTTTTCACAAAAGCACTCCCTACAAAAACTTTTAGAAAACACATTTATGATATTGGCATGCGACACGTACATGCAATGTGATGATCTACAGAAGACAATTTGAGAGGGAGTTATAAGCTGCACTCTTTTTTTCTTAGCTAAAGTTTTTTTCCCATTGGGTTTTTCTTTAGCAAGGTTTTTAGTGAGGCAGCACTTCAAGACCCTGAAGTTTGAAAAAGTGACATCCAAGAGGGAGTGTCATGAAATATCATGAATTATTGGATGTGATTTTTCAAAGTCTAGAAAGTAAAATTATTTACTAGTTGACTCCTAAATAGTTACCTATCAAAGAGTACATGTATTTGTAGTATAAATACTACCTTCATGGCAATGAGAAAGATGCACCATCTTGAACATAATTCAAGAGTTATACATTTCTCCTCATCTCTCTCTACAATTCTCTCTAAACTCTTTAAGTTAGTTTTATAATCTTGTTATAGTTTAAGATAATTATAACAATAAGAATATAAACACGGAAAAGATTAATTTAGCGTCATTTTTAATTATTTTTAATATGTTGTTTGTTTTAGTTTATAAAAATGAAAAAAGACAAATTGGATTTTAATAATCCAAACTATCACATATTGGTCCGTAATAATCCGTACTATTAGTTTGACCAGTAATAATCTTAACTTTTATTTTTGTTATCAAAAAAATCTTAGGGTTGTTTGATTACCAATAACTCAATAAAATCTGACTGAGTTAGAAGCTGACCTAGTTAGAAGTTCTGACTGAGGGGGTCGCGCAGGCGAAGGGGAGACCCGAGGAGGGGGTCGCGTAGGCGAAAGGAGACCGCCGGAGATGGGATGCGATAGGTGGAGGGATCGACGCAGGGGAAGAAGCGGTGGTGCAGGCGAAGGGGGGATTGGCTAGGGGGAAGAAGCGAAGGCCTATAGATCTTGGGTCAGAATAATAATTTTTTTGGTTTGGGTTAGATGTTATGGACCTGGTCAGCTCGAGTATATGCACATTAATCAGGTTGAACGGCTGACCAAGTCAGCCAGGTCAGCCAAAATCAAACACCCTCTTAGTAACATTATTATTCATTTGCTATCACTTGGATTTCAATTTATTTTGCTTATGATGATGATTATGAATAGAATACGGAGACACGCAATGAAATGGAATGAAAAGAGAAATAACAAAAGTAATCAGCAAAAATTATGTTACTAAGATTATTATTTAGTAGTAAAATTAAAAGTTTATATTATTATCAGTCTTTAATAGTATGAATTATTATCGGTAATAGATCATAGTTTGGAGTATTAAAATCCAATTTTCCAAAAAACAATCTGTAGTTAATTAAGTAAACTAGTTGTTATCTCACCCATGCTTCTCGGCAGGATTGAATCGATTCTTACACAAATTAATAAAAGTCTCAGAAATGACAGCTTGTTGTGACCACAAACTAACCATTTATCACGCCAAAACATCAAACTCAAAGGCCATTCGTTTACCGTCATCTCCTATCACCCATTCTTATTCAAGTGAAATCAATCTCATAAGCAACATTATGAATAGTTTGAGATTATAAAATAATGGAATCGAGGTCCACTAAACAACCATTACAACCATTCAAGTGAGGTGAATCTCATAAGCAACATTATGAACAGTTTGTCGTTATGAAATAGCCGGAATCAAGGGCCACTGAATAACCATTATAACCAAAACACCAAGAATATGTCATGTAAACTGTTTCCCCGTAATACCGACCAACAACTAGGCAATAATGGCTTTCGAACAACTACACAATAACCAAGTGCAGCCCCTGGTGAACATATGGTGACCATCATATCCATAAACATCTAATCGAATCAAAGGTATGTGTTAAAAGGCAAATAAGGCCTCGGTTCAAATTACAACAAAGCAATCATCATCACCATGTCTCTCATATGAAAGTGTAAGGATTAAATGTAAAAGCTGATGCAACCCAAACACCCAAAGTCTCTCCTGCATGCATGCACAAGTGTACTGAAGTAGAATGCTTTAGAAGTTTCACACCAACATTAGAAAATACACTAACTGTGAAATATTCCGAATCCAAGACCAATATCTTCCGAAGCCAAAGATGAAGTCTTCCGAAGCTTCAAAGACAAAGTCTTCCGAAGCCAACACTTGGAAGACAGATTTCTTCCGAAGACTTTTAGACACATGCTTTATCTGATGTACTTTTCCTAAAGATGGACCCCTTTCCATTGCAACTCTATAAAGTTACCAACTTTCACAAGTTGGTGAAAAGGTCTATGGTTTTGGTAACTGTACATTAAGGTCTTGAGTATGTAACTTTCTACTTTATGTACTTTATCCTTTTTGAAATATATTAGGATGTGAACTATGGCATGTCATAGTCACTAGTCAAAAGGTAATCTGCCTTTTGACTCTACATTTGATTTTGTTTGTAGTCTAGTCAATTGTATTCAGCTGGCCTTCAAAGTATGACTGACTGTAGGATGTAGTATATGTATCTCAAGTACTTGTAATTTTTTGATATGCTTTGTAATATTTATAATAGAACTTGAGAAAGCAATATACTGCCATCTTGAAAACCAACTCCTTGTGTGTTTTGCTATCTTGTTCTGTCTCATATTTACTTGTGTTCTTAGTATCATTACAAAAGGTTAACCAGTTCCCTATTTGATCTGTTAAGTGTTATTAGCAACTCTCCTCACTATGTTGTTGTGTTGTAAGTGCATACCCTTCATCGGTCCTGCAATTGGTATCAGAGCATTCCAGGCTCTTGATATAAGATCTCACCATCTTAAGATCCCTCACACACACAAAATACTTAACATCTCAAATGGCAGCCATTTCCAAATCTGACATGGAAACTAGAACCATGACAAAGTCCCAACTGGTCACTCTTGATGACTTTGACACCTGGTTCGAAAGAATGAAAGACTTTATCAGGTCTCTAGACTCAAGAATGTGGGAGTCTGTTGAAAATGGACCTTACATACCAAGCACCTCTTCTGCAACTAGAGGTGGTATGATCCCCAAGGCTATGGCTGACTACTCAGATGAAGATAGAAAGAGAGTAGAGTTTGACCAAAAGGCCATGACAGCCCTTCAGACTGCTCTTCCAAACTCTGTATACAGAGGTTTAGAAATGCAAAACAGCTAAACAACTGTGGGATGCATTGAAACTAATGTATGAGGGTTCCTCTTAAGCCAAGGAGAACAAGAAGGATCTCCTGAAGCAGTAATTTGAAAATTTCACCTTTAAAGCAGGTGAAACCATGACTCAACAATACTTCAAGTATGTTGAGATTGTGGATACCCTAGTGGATGGTAGAGTAGCTCTTGAAAATAGAGTTATTGTAAGGAAGTTCATGTCCTCTCTTCCTAGGCAATGGACACACCATTATGTTGTTATCAAAAGAAATGAGAACCTGAAGACTCTCACTTTGACAGAGTTGTATGGGATTCTCAGTGACTACCAGATGGAGATGAACATGAAAGGTTCATCTGGCAAATCCAACAATCAAATGGGTTCAGCCCTTCATATGGTTGAAAGGGATAGCATAGAACCCCAACATCATCTCATATGCTACCCTGACAACTCACAAAAGGGTCCTTTCATCACCTTCCCTAAGACACCAAAGGAGAACTATACTCAAGGAAGCCCATTCCAAGAGACAAGTTCTTATCAAGCCTTTGTGTCTTCTGATGAAAATTGTGGCAGCTTTCTATTCACCCTTGAAGATCTGGACTGCATCCATCTAGATGATCTGGAGTATATGGAGATAGTCCAGCAAATGACTCTTCTCACTCATAGAGCCAAGAAGTTCTACAAGCGGACAAGAAGAAAGTTTCCTAGCAATACAGTCAGTGGAAAGTTTGGACTAGACAAAAGCAAAGTCAAATGTTATAACTGTAACTTGATGGGCCACTTTTCCAGGGAAATCAAGACACCAAGGACAAATGGTGGCCAAGCACAGTCCAGACCAAACTACATTGATAAAGCTACCCAGAATGAGAAGCCAAAGCAGCAAGCTACAGTTGCTGTTGAAGAAGGAGGCTTTGACTGGAGCTTTCAGGTGAAAGATGCATCTCCAAACCAGGCATTGATGGCTGACCATGATGAAGCAAAGGTATTGGAACATCTCTGTACTCCTGAATGTATTGTTAAAGTCAACAGATACAGGTCCTATAACTTAGAAATAAGATCTGATCTTGAGTCCTTAAACATCTTAAAAGCTGATTTTAAAAAGGCCGAATATGACTATAAGCTAAAGATAGAGGACTTAGAGAAAACCATTTCAGTTCTAAAACATGAGCACACCAATTATAGGACTCAGATCAACGACCTCATAACCAAGTTGACTGAATGCCAGGCTGAGCTTGTGATCAGCAAAGCCAGGGCGGAAAAATATGTTCTTGAAGAAGAGACCTTCAAGAACATGGTATCCTCATCCTTGCATGCCAAAGTGTAGAGATTATATGCAAGAGGCTGAAGCAACCAAACACACAAAGTCTTTCTGCATGCATGCTGCACAAGTACTGAAGAAGAATGCTTCGGAAGTTTCACACAAGCAACAAAAATATACTAAGTGTGAAATCTTCTGAAGCCAAGACCAATATCTTCCAAAGCCAAAGATGAAGTCTTCCGAAGCTTCAGAGACAAAGTCTTCCAAAGCTCAACTCTTGAAGACAGATTTCTTTTGAAGACTTTTAACAACATGCTTTAATAGATGTACTTTTTCATAAATCTGGACCCCTTTCCGCTGCAACTCTGTAAAGTCACCAACTTACATGAGTTGGTGAAAAAGTCCATGATTTTGGTAATTGTACATTGAGGTCTTGAGTCTGTAAACTTTCTACTTCATGTACTTTATCATTTTTGTAATAGATAAGGATATGAGATATGGCATGTCATAGTCACAAAGTCAAAAAAGGCAATCTGTCTTTTTGACTCTACAATTGATTTTGTGTTGTGTCTAGTCAATTGTATCCAGCTAGCTTTTATAGTATGGTCGGCTATAGGATGTAGTATAAGTATCTCATATTCTTGTATTTTTCTTTATCCTTTGTAACACTTGTAATAAAACATTGAAAAGGCAATATACTACAACCTTGAAAACCATCTCCTTGTGTATCTTGCTCTTGTGTTCTGCCTCTTAATTACTTGTGTTCTTAGTTTCTTTACTTGTGGTTAATCTAGTTTACTGTCTGATTAAGTTATTTTACTCTCCTCTTTGTGTTGTTGTGTTGTAAGTGACCACCCTTCAACGGTCCTGCATTTGGTATCAGAGCTTTCCAGGCTCTTGATATAAGATCTCACCATCTTAAGATCCCTCACACACACAAATACTCAACTTTTCAAATGGCAGCCATTTCCAAAACTGATATGGAAACTGGAACCATGAACAAATCCCCACTAATCACTCTTGAAGACTTTGATACCTGGTGCCTAAGAATGGAAGGTTTCATCAGGTCTCTAGACTTAAGAATATGGGAGTCTATTGAGAATAGACCTTACATATCAAGCACCCCTTCTGTTACTGGTGGTGGTATGATCCCCAAGGCTGTGGCAAACTACTTTGATAAAGACAGGAAGAGAATATAGACTGATAGAAAAGCCATGACAGCCCTTCAGACTGCTCTTCCTAACTCTGTATACAGAGGTTTCAAGAAATGCAAAACAACTAAGTAGCTATGGGATGTATTGAAACTAATGTATGAGGGTTCATCTAAAGCAAAGGAGAACAAGAAGGCTATCCTGAAGTAGCGGTTTGAAAACTTCACCTTGAAAGCAAGTGAAACCATGACTTAACAATACTTCAGGTATGTTAAGATAGTGGATACCCTTGTGGATGAAGGAGTTGCTTTTGAGAAAAGAGACATTGTAAGGAAGTTCATGTCATCACTTCCTAGGCAGTGGACACACTATTGTGTGGTGATCAAGAGAACTGAGAACCTCAAAATCTCACTCTGATAGAGTTATATGGGATTCTCAGTGGCTACTAGATGGAGATGAACATGCAAGGTTCATCCGACAACTCCAACAATCAAATGGGTTCAGCCCTTCATGTGGTTGAAAGGGATAGCATAGAAACCCAACATCATCTCATATGCTACCTTGAGAACTCATCAAAGGGTCCTTTCATCACCTTCCCTGAGACACCAAGGGAGAACTACACTCAAGGCAGCCCATTCCAAGAGACAAGTTCTTCTCAAGCCTTTGTGTCTTCTGATGAAAGTTGTGGCAGCTTTCTTTTCACCTTTAAAGACCTGGATTGTTCCATCCAGATGATCTAGAGTACATGGAGATAGTTCAGCAGATGGCTCTTCTCACTCATAGAGCCAAGAAGTTCTACAAGCGGACTGGAAGGAAGTTCCCCAGAAATGCAACCAGTGGAAAGTTTGGCTGGACAAAGGCAAGGTCAAGTGTTACAACTATAACTTGATGGGCCACTTTGCTAGGGAGTGTAAGGCACCTAGAACAAATGGTGGCCAAACACAGTCTAGAGCAAACTACACTGACAAAGCTCCCTAGAATGAGAAGCCAAAGCAGCGGGTTGTTGTTGTTGTTAAAGAAGGAGGCTTTGACTAGAGCTTTTAGGTGGAAGATGCTTCTCCAAACCAAGCACTGATGGTAGATCATGATGAAGCCAAGGTATTGGAACATCTTTGTACCCCTGAATGCATTGCTAAAGTTAACAGATACAGGTCCTACAACTTGGAAATGAGATCTGATCTTGAGTCCTTAAACATTTTAAAAGCTGATTTTAGAAGGTCTGAAAATGATTATAAACTGAAGATAGAGGACTTAGAGAAAACTATTTTAGTTGTAAAACATGAGCATACAAACTTTAGGACTTAGATCAAGGATCTTATAACTAAGCTGACTAAGTGCCAGGCAGAGCTTGTGATCAGCAAAGCCAGGGCAGATAAGTGTGTTCTTGAAGAAGAGACCTTCAAGAACATGATATCCTTATCCCTGCACAACAAAGCGTGCTATCAAAACAAGCAGAGACTGGGATCCAATGAGATAGCTCCTCTATACACAATCTTGTCTGTAAGATCACCCAGGTGTGGAACTTATGAAGATGAGCTTCCTCTCATAGGTCCTTTGATTGAAGAGGATGATGAAGTGATAGTGAAGAATTCTTCTAAGAAGAATGAAGAGGAGGATTTTAAGAAGGGCCACCATCCTTCTAAGGAGAAGAAGAAGAATCTAATGACCAAGTCAATGAGGAAGAACTTGATCAGAAAGAGCAAAAGAAAAGCAAGGAAGGCTCAAGAGATCAATGCTACTTTTGACTCCAAGCAGAAACAAGTTTTTATCACTGCAAGGTTTGAAGTGGTAAAGACTGAAGACATCAACCTTAACTCTTCTGCTAAGAGTTCTGGTTCATGTTCAAATTAGCACAGTACCAAGAAGAAGAATAATATGTTGTGTACCACTGCTACATAGCCTGGACCATCAAACTCCAAGAATAGTCCTCAGCCCAAAAAGACTGTCTCAGCATCTGCAAAGATGAGGGTGGAGAAGGGATGTGACCAAAGTCAGTCTTGTTTCCAGCAGAAGGCTTTTGGGAAGAAGAAAATGGAATGTGTTATGTGTGAAAGTACTGCTCATCTTGCTAAGGATTGTCCATACAATCCTAAGGTACTCTTCACATGACCAAACCAAAGACTTCCAAGAGTTCCAAGAAGATTTAAGCTTCAAAAGGAAAATCTGTTTCCTTTGGAAGCTCCAAAACTAAGAAGAAGGCAAGTGGAAAATTGCCTTCAGAAGAAAAGTTGGTCTCGGAAGGAAGGAATACTTCTGAAGCACTGAAGTCTGCTACAGTGTTTGTAGAATCTTCCGAAGGTCCGGTCATCAAAACTTCCAAAGTCTCAAAAGCTTCCGAAGTGTTTAAGGTCAAGTCCAAGCTTCCAAAGGTGGTGTGAATAATAGGATCTGTTACTGTTTCATTACCTTCTGTTTTTCTTAGTGAGCCCAAGACAAGTAAGACTTGAATTTCCAAATTTAACTAATCATTTTCTTTGTGCAGGGACAACTCAAGACAAACAAAAATGTCTAGATCATTGACAGTGGCTATTCCAGGAACATGACAGGCAATAGGTCACTACTCCAGAACTTTGAAAGGATTGATGGAGGGCCAGTTGCTTTTGGAGGAGATGCAAGTGGTTACATTTCTGGAAGGGGCAAGGTCATAAATGGTAAGCTCGGCATTGAAAAAGTAAAATTTGTCAAGAAGCTTGGGTACAATCTTCTGAGTGTATCCTAATTTTATGATCAGAGTCATAACATGCTCTTTACTAAGCATGAGTGCCTTGTTCTCAAGCCCGGGGTGGTCATTCCTCATGAGCATCTTCTGCTTAGAGCCCCCAGGAAAAGAAACATGTACAAGATGGATCTGTAAGAAACATCTCCTAGTTTCATGTTTTCTGTCTAAAGCCAATAGTGATGAGTCTTTCCTATGGCATAAAAGAATGTGCCATGTAAACTTTAAGAACATGAATAAACTGATTAAGAATGATTTGGTAACTGGAATGCCAAAGAAAGAGTTTACAAGTGATGACCATTGTGTTGCATGCCTGGAAGGGAAGCAACATAAGGTATCTCACAAGCCTAAGGAAAGGAACTCCATCACTACACCCCTACACTTGTTGCATATGGATCTCTTTGGCCCCACCAGTGTAATGAGTCTTGGAAGGACCTCTTACTGTTTAGTGATCACAGATGACTTTACAAGATTCACTTGGGTCTTTTTCCTTAGAACTAAGGATGAGACTCTTGAGATTCTGAAGAACTTCATCTTAAAGATTAAGAATCAATCTGATCACAAGGTCAAAATCATTAGATGTGATTAGGGAACTGAATTCAAGAACTAAATCCTTGATGCATTTTGTGATGAAAAGGGTATTATAAGACAATACAGTGCTCCCAAGACTCCTCAGCAGAATGGTGTTGCTGAGAGGAGAAACAGGACACTGATTGAAGCTGCAAGAACCATGTTGTCTGACTCTAAGCCGCCTATCACCTTCTGGGCAGAGGCAGTCAACACTACCTGCTATGTGTAGAACTGAATTTTAGTAGTTAAGACTCATGGCAAGACTTCTTATGAACTTTGGCACAAGAGGAAACCTTTCATTGGTTTTCTCAGGTCATTTGGATATCCTTGCACTATCTTGAATACCAAAGATCAAATTGCCAAGTTTGCTGAGAAATCAGATGATGGAAACTTTATTGGATACTCTTCTCAAGCTAAGGCTTATAGAGTATACAATCTCAGAACTAGAATTGTTGAGGAGTCAGCAAATGTGACTTTCAATGAACACACACCCTGTGTGGCTGGTTCTGGTCCTGATTGGCTTTTTGATCTTGATTTAGTTACCAACTATTTTAACAAATCTTGTGACACTGTTTAAGGATCTGCAGAAAACTTAAATACAGGTGATCTTGATCCAAGATTTAAGCTGAGAAGACCTTCAAGTAATACATCTTCAGCTCCAGTTGGGACTACTTCTGCAAATGAGGTTTCTATCAACACCATAATGACAAATTCAACTGATACATCTGGTATGCCTTCAAATTCCAGCTCAAAGGCTCCACAACCAGATAAAGATACTTCAAATGTAGAAGACAATAATGGTAATGGTGATAGTGATCAAGACTTTCTTGATGCTGATAACCACTCCATAGATGACAACATCAATGATATCACACACTCCTTGGATCAAGTTTCTCTTGATAAGTGTGCTAAAGTGGTGGGAGAAACATCTATGCCAGATCTAAATTTCTCTAATTTAGATCTTTCTCAGCAACTTGCTATGATCCCTCAGCTAAGGATCCACAAGTCTCATCCCACTACAAACATCATTGGAGATGTTATCTCTGGGGTAAAAACAAGAGGACAAACCCATGAAGCAAATGTTTGTCTTCACTCTTGTTTCTTGTCCCAGATAGAGCAAAAGAAAGTTGATGAGGCTCTAAAGGATGGAAGTTGGGTTGAAGCTATGCAAGAGGAGCTGCTTCAATTCAAAAGATAGAAAGTTTGGAACCTTTGTCCTCTTCCTCATAGGAAGACTACCATTGGAACCAAATGGGTGTTTAGGAACAAGAGGATGATAGAGGCATTATTATCAAGAATAAAGCTAGAATAGTTGTTCAGGGATACACACAAAAAGAAGGGATTGACTACACTGATGTCTTTGCTCCTGTAGCAAGACTGGAAGCTGTTAGGATATTCTTGGCATTTGCTACATCTAAGAACTTCAAGGTCTATCAACTTGATATGAAGTGTGCTTTTCTTTATAGAGTGATTGATGAAGAGGTGTATGTCAAACAACCACCTGGTTTTGTAGATCCTGATCATCTTGATTATGTCTACGAGCTTGACAAAGCTCTTTATAGGCTACATCAGGCACCCAGGAAGTGGTATGAGACTCTATCTCAGTATCTTTGCAAACATGGATACAGGAGAGGTACTATAGATGGAACTCTCTTCATCAAAGGACAGGGAAATGACTTAATGCTAGTCCAAGTGTATGTAGATGGCATCATCTTTGGTTCAACTACTCCAAAGCTCTACAAAGACTTTAAGAAGCTAATGAAGGATAGATTTGAAATGAGTGTCATAGGGAGACTTAATTTTGTTGATACATATATGTACCTAGATCCTAATCTCAATGTAATATGTCTTGAATATCTTGCACTTATGTAATAATGGATACTTAATGAAATGATAATGTATGGTTGTGATTTATAATGTCTAATATTTCATTAGTGAGTTGTGTAACGCATATTGACTAAATTATATAGGTTTATGAGTGTTTGAATTAATGTGCATAATGTTATAATGATGAAAGCATTCAAACTTGGTTAAGTGAAGTTCTCATGCGTCCAACTGGAACATGCGCCTCAACAGTGGTCATGCGTCCGAATGGCCATGCGACTGAGTGTCCATGCGCCTAAATAGACCATAGGCCTGAACAGCTTCATGCGTCTGACTCAGTCGCACGACTGAACATTCAGTCGTGCGAACGGATCAATCGCATGGCTCAATCGCACGAATGAACCAAGCTCATGGTTCAGTCGCCCGAATGAGTAACCCTAACCTATAAATACCACCTAATTCGTGGAAAAACAATAAGCATTGAATACACTTCGACTCCAGAGGTACCCTAGCCATCCAGAAGCCTTCTAAGTTCGTACTCCAAGTTCATAAAACGCTATAGGTCGATTCCTAATCGATTCCTGACGTTAGATTCAATACATTATTGTTTCTACGTGCGTTCTTACTGATTGGATCGCCAATCAAATAGGATTCCGCACTATTTGGTTTGGTTTAACACGTTAATCAATTGGTATTTCGTTCAAATACCGGATCCTAACAAGTGGTATAAGAGCTTTGGCTCTTGATTATGTGTTGGTTCAATAGTTTAGATATAAAAATTGTGTTTTTTTCATCAAAAACGCAATCGTTTTGAGTCTAACGGAGTCTTAGACGTTTCCTGACCTTAAGTTTAGTTTTTCTAGCATACGACGATTAGGGTTTGTGAAAATTCGAGTTTTTACGGCCAAAACACGTTTAACCTACGAATTATCAAACTTCAGCAAGTTCAGTCGCACGATTGGCTCAATCGCACGACTGAGTTCATTCGTATTCTCCAACCGCACGACTGGACTCATTCGTACCCTCATTCGTACGACTGAGAACCTCATTCGGGCTGTTAAATCGCATTAGTTCATTCGGACGACTGACTCATCCACATTTGTTCAGTCGCACGATTGAACCATCCGCATTTGTTCAATCACCCGAATAAGCCCAATCGCATACCTCATTCGCATACGTCAGCAGTTTGTTAAAAAGTAAAGTTAAGTGAAATGGAGGACCAATTTTTAGCCTACACAGCAAGTAGAGATACCCGGATTCAGAATCTACTGCTGTTGGAGAACGAAGTGGGAATTCACAATAAGCCCCCGAAGCTTATAACCTTAGACGACTACCCACAATGGAAGCAATGTTTTGAAATCTACTCAAATGGAATATATACAAACCTGTGGGAAGCAATAGAGTCGGGGTACAGCATGCCGGTAGGAGCAGATGGAGTTAAACTTACTCTAAGTGGAATGTCGGATGCTCAGAAGGTAAAACACAACGCTGAAAAGAAAGTACATGATTTGCTCACTCGGTCTATTCCGAAGGATATCTTCTATCAGTATTCGGAGTATACTCAAGCAAAGAAACTATGGGATGCATTGGAGAAGAGGTATGACGGAAATGCCTCACTCAAGGCCATTAAGGCAAAAGCTTTGAAGATATCTGGAGCATCACTGCAAACTGCCTTCGTTTCAAGCGCAGCAATTCCAGCACAACCTTCAACTTCAGGGTCTGAAACGTTAGGGTCGTCTGGAACCCAGTATATGATACCTGAAGCTTATGCAGCAAAACTAAAAACTAACAACTTCAGGAATGTGACTGTGGAGGTGGCCAAAGAACACATGGACCTCTTAGCTGCTGTGGTCCATTCCTATGATGGATTAGTTACTGGAAATATAGGAAATTGTCACCTGGCAGATGAAGATTATGAACAGGTGGATGAGATGGAGTTGGAACGTATGGACATAATGTGGGCTTTGGCAAGTGCTGTCCGACGAGCTAAAAAGTTTGTCAAAAAGACCAGACAGAACTTGGTTGCTACCAAAGACACAACCTTTGGCTTTGACAAGTCAAAGGTTACTTGTTTCAACTGTGGTGAGAAGGGACACTTCAAGAGGGAGTGTGTGAAGCCAAAGAAAACTGGTAATGGCAATCCCTTCACGTCCTTTAATCGTCAGGAAAAGGCCACATCTAGCCGTTCTACTTCATCCAACAAGGACCCCAAAGCCCTGAGTGCTAATGAGGATGAAGAACAGGACTGGAGCTTTCGGTTTGTCTCACTGGGAGAGTCCAATATAGCTAGTGTGGAGGACATTGATGATGATTCTGCAAGTGAAGGAGATATAGTAGTAGAGCTCGCGATGTTAAATTCTGAAGGCACTGCAAATGTGGTCAACCACCTGCCTGAAAAAGAAAAATCTGCTTCAACATCAGAATCTCCAGAACCAAAATCAATAGACTCTGCACTCATGGTTGATTCCTCTTCAACATCTCAGGTAAGTACTACTAACTAGCTGTTTAATAATCATGCTTGTTTAGAATGTAATAAATTCAGAGAAAGTATAGATTCAAAGTTTGCTAGGTTATTAGATCATAATGATAGCTTAGTAAAGGACCTGGAACTGTGCACGGAGGCGAATAGAGTGTTAAAACAAAACGAGCATAGTTACAAGGAAAAGATAGACCTATTGAATAAACAGCTTAGGGAAACAAAGGTAGTTGCCTTTAACCAAGCAAATGACATTAGGTACTATATGAACTTCCTAGAGGACGCTAAGAAGTAGAACGCAGTTTTAGAAGTAGAAGTCAACTCTTTAAAACAAAAACAGGATAGTTGGACAAGCTCGTCACACATTGTCCAACACTTAGTGAGAGAGAGAAACAATGGGAAGGGATTGGGATACAAAGTGGTTCCACCACCACCTGAGACCTTGATGAACACCAAAAGTAAACCGATTAACAATATCCCCATCAAGGATCATGTGGTGTCCACCTCTCTGGTTAGTGATCCAGATTCCATAAGCAAATCAAGTGAATCTGACTCTAAACAAAAGGAGGCCACTTCAAAGGCTATAGGAAAGATGCTTATTGTTAACCTGGAAAAAGAGTTTGAGAAGGTTAGTTTAAAGTCAGGGTCAAACAAATTCAAACAAGAACCCAAAAAGACTATAAAACCTAATCAATCACGAGCGTCATGTCACAGTCCAGGTAAACAAGAGATCAAAGATGTAAAACTAGGTAAAGAAATTAAGTTTGTAAAACCAACTCATACATCTAACAAAGAAGTGTCTCAATCCAAACTTAATAAGGTCAACTGTGTGACATCCACATCTCCACCAAAACATAGAAACCATAAAGTTGAAAGGAAATCCTGCTATAATTGTGGAGAGTATGGTCACATAGCATCTTATTGTCCTTATTACCAGACACCGAGGAGGAAAGTTGAACTTTCTGCAATTACAACTAGCTCTTCTAAGAAGAACTCTGTGACACCTCCAAAAGGGGCTAGTGAACCCAAAGTTCGATCCATCATCCAGTCGTCTATTTATCACAAACAGGCCTTACACAAAGCTGGCCTATGGAAAGAAAAATCTACCTCAGTGTCTGAAAATGAGAACAAACAGAAATCTGTTGTTCACTCAACCTTGAATGGTCAATGGGTTGAATTTATGTTGTGCGATGCCTCAGGGAAACCCAAGCCAGTGAAGGCTTGGGTTCCTAACATGAACTAATGTTTTCATTGAATGTGCAGGGCATTCGCTATAGTGCTGAGACTAACACTTGGATTGCAGATAGCAGAGCATCTAGGCACATGACAGGGAACAGAGCATCCAGAAGTCTCTAAGTTCATACTCCAAGTTCATAGAATGTTGTAGGTCGATTCCTAATCGATTCCTGATGTTAGATTCAATACATTATTGTTTCTACATGCGTTCTCACTGATTGGATCGCCAATCAAATAGGATTCCGCACTATTTGGTTTGGTTTAACACGTTAATCATTTGGTATTTCGTTCAAATATCAGATCCTAACAAATTTCTTTCTGGGAATTCAAGTGAAGCAAGTTGAATATGGCATCTTCATTAGTCAGTCAAAGTATGTTCAAGACATACTTAAAAGATTCAACATGACTGATTGTAAGATTTTTAAGACACCCATAGCAAGAAACCACTCCCTTGGGCCTGATCTTGAGGAGAGTCTGCAATTGAACACCTATACAGGGCTATGATTGGGTCTCTTATGTATCTCACAGCTAGCAGGCCTGATATCATGTTTGCCACATGTATTTGTGCAAGATATCAAGCCAACCCCAAGATGTCTCACCTCATCACTGTCAAAAGGATTCTAAGATACCTTAAAGGTGCTTCAACACTTGGCCTTTGGTATCCTAAGAATTCTGACTTCAATCCGTATGCTTATACAGATAGTGATTATGGTGATTGCAATATGACTGCAAAGTCTACATTTGGGGGATGTTTGTTTCTTGGTGGAAGGGTTGTCTTATGGCAATGCAAGAAACAATCTTGTGTATCTGCTTCAACTGCTGAAGCTGAATACATTGTTGCTGCAAGATGTTGTGCTCAAGTGCTTTGGATTCAGAATCAGATGCTTGACTATGGATTAAACTTCAAGGAGACTCCCATTCACATAGACAACAATAGTGCTATCTCTATCACAGAGAATCCTATGTAGCACTCAAGGACAAAACACATCAATATCAAGTATCATTTAATTAGAGATAACTTTGAAAAGGATAATTAAACTAGTCAAAGTTAACACAAATGAACAATGTGTTGATCTGTTTACAAAAGCCTTTGATAAACAGAGATTTAAGTAACTTATATCAACTATTGGGATGATAAAGTTTGAGTTGATCTTTCTTAAAACTAATTCTTATTGTTTCTTAAAATCTGTGTCTCCTAAGTTGTCTAGTTTATCACCTTCATAAGCTCTTATTTTCTTTGGATAAAAACCTTTTGAAGTCTTTCCTTAGATTTCTAAAAAAAATTTGATCCTTCGAAAGATATGTTTTTACCTTCGGAAGAAACTTATGCCTTCAAAACAAATAACTTCCTAGGTCATTTTCCTTCAGAAGAAATTTCTGAAATGTCTTCCGTAGCTTAAAACCTTTCTTAGACACTTATATGTTTTCATGGACGATTTCCTTCCAAAGCAAATTAACTCTCAGAAGCTTTGTTTTTTTGAACAAAACATCCAAGTCTTAATTTTCTCCTGAAATAAAAATTTTCAAAACTCTTAGGAAATTCTTCCGAAGTCATTTTGGCTTCGGAAGCTTTTTCATTAAAACTTCCGAAGACAATTTACCTTCGGAAGCTTTTTGATTTCTAAGAAAACTACTTTTTGAGCAAAAAGCAAACTACTTTTTCAGAGGTGGGACCGACATCCGGATTTCAAAGTTTATCCTCCTTCATTAACTTTTCTTAAATCATTTTCACATATAAACCCAACGGTTCCCCCTCTTTCTATCATCTTCATCTTTCCTCCAAACCTAAACCCTAAATTTCTGTCTGAAACTGCCTTCGTTCATACCTCCTTCATCCCTACGCTTTCTCAAAATGGCCAAACTTAACTGACGAAATGAACCAGATTTCTCCATGCAGTTACACAGGCAACACAACCAAGTTACTCTGTTACACTCTGAGAAAGATCCATATTTCTCAGAGGTTTGTTGTTTCTAAGCTCTCTCAAACTATTTCACCTCCCTTACCATTGTCCCACTCTATATGAGTATCATCTGCTTGAATTTTGGAAGACCTGCCAAGAGGTCGTTCTAGATGGGGAGAAGGCACTGTCTGCCACAGTGTAGGGGAGAACAATCTTCATCACTTTGGCTATCATCAACAATCATCTTCAGCTGGATAATGAAGAAGGTGAGGTGTTCTTCCCCAAAGAAGTTGTTAACCACTCCTTTGAGCAGATGGGCTATGAGGGAGACTTCTCTATAAAGACCTTTAGGAAAGGGAAGGTCTCATCCCAGTGGAAACACCTGCTACATGTGGTTATCCACAGCTTGTCCAACAAGCATGGGGGTGGGACCAGATTCCTGAAGATCTCTCTTTCATAGTGCATGGGATGGTTCAGGGACTCAAGTTTAGGTACTCTTAATTTGTTTATACAAATCTACTTGCAAACTTGGACTCCTTAGAATACTACACGTTTCCTAGATATGTTTAATACATTCTTAACTGTGAACTGGGCTCACAGTAAGGGAAACATGTAATATTCTTAAATTAGGACAGATGAAGCCTGTCATCTTTAAAATCTTGAGAAAGCCAACTGTTGGCTTCTCTGGGGTAGAGATAGCCCTTGTTCCAAAAAAGTTAGAACTCATTGCTCAAGGTGTCAACCTAGCAGCACCAGCTAGTGTTAAACCCACATATTCTACATCTCAACCACCACAACAACCACAAATCACCCTCACCTACCACAAAAAACTCAAACGAACCCCTACTCAAACTATTCAGTCTGTGCAGGCCCCCATATACTCACCCATATAGGAAGAAATGGATACTCGAGCTCCCACTTCTCCTAAATAGAAAACCTCCCATTACTTCTATGATCAGTGATGAGGTTCCTCATGCTCAGCCTGATGAACTCACAAGCCCAAATGCCTTAAGCCTCCACTCTGAGTCTCAACACTCAAGTGATCAACCTTCAGGGTATAATTACCATCCCCAACCTTTGGACTTAAACCAACCCATTCCTAACCTTGATTTCTATACCGATGAAGACTTAGGTTTCAGTAAGTACCATGACTCTGTCTTCTTTTCCACTTCTCAAAGAGAGATGAGTGCTCCTGAGTCTCCTATGTCCAGCCTATATCAGTCACCCATCACTGAGGTGGATACTTCTAGACCTGTTTAGGATATCCATGTGGAAGAGGCTCTCACTTTGCAAGTGATTACATCATTCAGACCTTAACCATGGAAACTCAGCCCATTGACACCTCATCTGAGGCTGTTAGTGAGCAAAGGAAATCCAGCAGCCAAGAACCTGATGTTGATGGTGAAAGAGAGGACTTTGGTCTAATCATCTCATCCCCTAATGATTCTTCTGATGAAGATGAGGGGAATTTGAGGCTAAAGGTGCAAAAATTGTCACAAGCATGCACCTATTTAGTCTCAAAGGTCAGTCATCTTGAATCTCAGGTGACTACCTTGCAAAACAAGGTCAATGATCAACAACTTGAGATTTCTAATCTTAAGGAACAACTAGCTGGGAGACCTTTAAGAGGAGCTCAACCAGGAACACAAGAACCTGTGAGTGTGATTGACCTAACTCCTAGCTCACCTATGCAAGAGGATGATGCTAACAAAAAGAGGGAGAAAGTCATTACAGTTATAGAACCTGGGAGTTCTTCAGGGAGTATGAACATTGAGGACTCACCATCCTCACTTGCAATTGTGCATACTCAACAACTTTCTCAAGTTCACATTGATGTGGACTCCATACACTCCTACATTCAGAGTCTTTTTGAGGAAGGAATACCAAGGGCAATGTCATCTCCACCAACTTCAAATCATATTATTGGGTGGATGTATGACGAAAAGAAGAGCCCTCATCATTAAAAGAGTTCAAGGGCAGAAAGAGGTCTTTAATTTTCAGACCCTGAACTTCTATGAAAGTTTGGATCTTTTTAGCATGCCACTTGTCAACCAAAGCCAATCAAGACAAGCTGACAAGCTGGCTCAAAGAATTCAAGATAGAATCACTATAGAGTTCATCTTCAGAAGAAGACTAAAGCAATCAGGCAATACCATTGGTTAACTGGATGTTGAGGCAGACCCTAAGATTAGCTTCATAGGGGAAACCTTGACTGAAGGCCCAGTAGTAGAACCTGAGAGCTCTATCTCACCATCAACTGCTGTAGAGATTCATTTCTTTTATGAGACACCTGCTGGTGAAGATGCATCTCAACCTCTTTCTAGCCAGAGCTTGGAAGGTACACCAAGCAATAAAGTCCAAAGCTCTCTCCACTCTGAGTCACAAAGGTCTATGAGTGATAAAAGGAAAAGATAAATGACTTTTGAGGAGATTGAGGAGGAGGAGAGAGAGAGGAAAATGAGGCTAAGGGGAGAAGGTTCCTCTACTAGGTCTGCAAGCCTCATGGAATCTGCTATCAAGGCTACCCCCAGGCCAACACTCAGAATGATAAGTTGAGGGCAGTCAGGATCAACTACTTGTAGACCAGGAACTATGACATAGATAACATCATCTCTCTTCCCTTAGATGAGTTAAATGAACTGGCTGACAAGGAATTGTCAAAGGAAAGAAAGGAGGCAGAGGATGCAAAGCTACTTCTTTAGATCAAAGAAGAAAAAAGAAAGAAAAGAATATACAAGCATGTGCCTTCTCTCACCCCAGTTCAAGAAAGTCCAGTGTAAGAGGATGTGGTACCACAAGAACCTTAGATAGACAAATAAAAAGATAGGATCAACATGATCAACTACCTAAGTGCCACAGGCCTCTATCAGGCTGCTACACTTCTTCCCTTACCCTTTGACTATATTGAGTTTTAGTACCTCAAAAAACTTGAACTTAAGATAGTCAAAGAGAGAAAGATAACCAAAAGGAAGTTAAGGGAAGAGGCTGCAAAGTCAAGAGCCATCTCTAGAAAAGTATGAAGAAGTCTACTGATAGGCAGAGGATGATAAGCTTCTTGAAGTTGTATGGATTCTTTGGAAGGAGACTTGGTCCTATGTCTCTGTCCACCATGGATGAACACATCAGAGCGATCAAGCAGAAGATTCAAGGAGGTGAACTTGTTGACTTACACTCCCCACCAAGTCAGGTTCCTCAGGAAGTAGAGATTAAGGTTGAATATTTGAGACAATACAACCTGAATCTCCTGCTGAGCCTCAGTAAGCTTCCACTTCTGATCCACAGCAGGGTTCTGTCCCCTCTTAATCTGACCTTATGAGAGAGGAAAACCAACTGAGAAAGACAAAGAAGATTAATCAGGTGTTGCAGGCCAGTCTTCTCAGTTAAAAGGTTCAAAGAGGAGAAAAATGATGGTTTTTAAACCAAAGCCAATGAAGAAGAAGAAAAAAGCATCCATCTCCAAACCTCAGGATGAGTCAACACATCCAGAGGATTTGCAAATAGAGGATGCTCCACCAACTCTAATTCAAAAGCTCCTCTAGAATCAGGTTGACCCATCTTGTCCTGGGCATATACTATAAATCCGAAAAGATGGCATGTCATCAGAGATCAGGGTATTGAAAATGTTTACACATGGCAGATAATGTTTCCTCTACCTCTACATGATCTTTTTGACATGAGAAGACACTTTGCGAGTTTGAGTGATCCTGATCATCTCATGAAGAGAGGGATGGTCATTATTATGATAAGGATAGTTAATATATGAGGTCTTCAAGTGTTTTGGTAACATCTGCCTAGGAGAAGTTTGTAAGGATTAAATGTAAAGGCTAATACAACCCAAACACCCAAAGTCTCTCCTGCATGCATGCACAAGTATACTGAAGTAGAATGCTTTAGAAGTTTCACACCAAAAATACACTAAGTGTGAAATATTCCGAAGCCAAGACTAATCTTCCAAAGCCAAAGATGAAGTCTTCCGAAGCTTCAAAGACAAAGTATTCCGAAGCCAACACTTGAAGACAGATTTCTTCCGAAGACTTTTGAACACATGCTTTATCTGATGTATTTTGCATAAAGTTGGACCCCTTTCCGCTACAACTCTGTAAATTTACCAACTTTCATAAGTTGGTGAAAAGGTCCATGCTTTTGGTAACTGTACATTGAGGTTTTGAGTCTGTAACTTTCTACTTTATGACTTTATCCTTTTTCTAATATATTAGGATGTGAGCTATTACATGTTATAGTCACTAGTCAAAAGGCAATCCGCCTTTTGACTCTACATTTGATTTTGTTTGTTGCCTAGTCATTGTATCCAGCTAGCCTTCAAAGTATGACCGACTGTAGGATGTAGTATATGTATCTCAAGTACTTGGAACTTTATGATATGCTTTGTAATAATTGTAATAGAACTTGAGAAAGTAATATACTACAATCTTGAAAACCAACTCCTTGTGTGTTTTGCTATCTTGTTCTGTCTCATATTTACTTGTGTTCTTAGTATCATTACAAAAGGTTAACTAGTTCCCTATTTGATCTGTTAAGTGTTCTTAGCAACTCTCCTCACTGTGTTGTTGTAGTGTAAGTGCATACCCTTCACCGGTCCTACAGAAAGTATAATTGTTACTTTGTAACAAATCTTATAGCCATCTTCCAACATGATCTCAACATAGGTTTATACCAAACAAAAATCCTAAATAACAGATAAGAAATTACAACAACCAAACATTTATCCAAGACCTACAAATGATCTAACCAAACAAACAGTAGTAGAAATCACCAATCAAAGGAAAACATAAATCATATTTACGACTATAAATCAGCAACATAGGTGTCTCATAGGGGAATAACCACATCATCATCAACATAATAAACAACTCAACCATAAAGACTCAGATGAGATATCACTCATCATCATCGAAAAATAGATCAACCAATGACACACCTATGTTGCCCCCGATAGAGAAAGCCTCTTATCAGTGTATGGACAACTATCTCTCAAGCACTAGTGATAACACCACCACCAAACCCTTACCTCGGGTCCCAAAAACCGACATCAATGCCGATGTATGTAAGAGTGCTAGTCTCTGAAAGCAATGATGATGGTGGGCAGCAACAAACCCGACACCAAATCGCCTTTCTTACCTACCAATGATAGCCACACATACAGGCACTAGAACCACCACCGACACCCATAGAGACATCCTGATGCAAAACATAGGCGATGGCCGACCGATAAACCGGCGATTTCGTACATGGGGTTGGGGTGCAAGCGCCAGCAGCGCAAGTGACGGTCGGCGGCGAATAAAAATGGGCTTTATTTCTCTAGAATTAAACTTGTAGGATAAGAGAGAATTTTCCCTTCTATTCCCTTTAAAAACGTTTCAGAGGGTGGGGGGAAAATATGAAGGGGCTAGATTGTAAATATGCAACTCTTTGTGGCTAATATCAAAACCCACAAAAGCCTACCATTTGTCGCATTGGTTTATTTATATATAGAATAATTCTAAAATAATTATAAGAAAAGGATGACAAAAAGCTTAAATACAATCAAAATCTCCTCCATTCAAGCAAATTACCTTTTATTCGTACTTACATCAATCTTGAACTACTACAACAAAATGACCTTGTGCCGACACAAGTTGACGACGTGTGTTACCGGGTCTTTTGACACTGTAATGATGACATGGCGTCGGTACAAATGTTCCCCCATGTTTACTGGTCAAAGGCTATATTAACGGCATGTCGTTGGTACAGTTGCCAGGATGGAGCAAAAAATTAGGCGTCATTTCGAAAATAAGTTTTGATATACACTCGATTTTTAACAGGTTAAAAGTTGTACCTTTGATTTTTTGAGAATACAATCTCTCCAAACATAGCATTAGCAAGAAACAATTTCAACTTAGATAGAAGAACAAGAACAAAATCAAAAAATCCAACGACAACAAGTGTAATAACTACAAGAAATGCAAAGAATGGTTCAAGAACAAATAGATATGATGAGTTACCAGCGGTAACAACGACCACCTAGTGGCTATTGGCGTTTGTACTTCCATTGAATTTGAATGAACTTGAATTGAATGATTTGTATAGTTTTCCTTATATTTTCATGAACTATTTGTTTATTGAACTAGTTGTTTGTTAAAATCATAGATTTGAAATGCATTTTTTAGTATGTGTATCAAAATTTAGCTTTTTAAATAATGTTTATATCGATAACATGTATTCACTGTAGCTCACAAGCAAAATAACATATTGGTCACCCTAGGACATAAGAAAATCACTATAGCCTACAGTGTTGACTTTATAGCATTGACATGTATTCATCACAGAGCATAAAGAAAGTCAATTACCTGGGCACTTATAGCGACAAAATGTTGTTCCTATACAGAAATGTTTACCGACAACACATACTTCTCTCGACGACTTTTTACATTTATTACAACGAATCTTTGTGCCCACCACACCTATAGCGACAAAAATCCGTTATAGGCTCTCTTCCTTGTAGTGAACAATCAACTCAAGCTTTTAAAGGAACTAATTTTATGAACTGGTGACTAAGTCACCAGTCACAAGTTACTTAAATAACATTTAAGTTGTTATATCATCAAATTTAGTATTTTACCTGTAAAATAAAACCTAATTCACTACTACAAATGTAGAATAATAAATAAAATATTTCTACAAATGTAGAATAATAAATAAATTATTTTTTTATTTTTTTTTCTAATTTGCTGTCGACGCTATCGTCATTGCCGTCTATGTTGACACCACCTCATATTTATCATTGTAACACCCAAGATTGTTAATAAATTATTAGTGTGACTAAAGAAATATATATACTAACTATTAGTTGTGGTCTTATATAATCAATAAAACTCTAATGATTATTTTTTGTGGTAAAGATCTAAATTAGTAACTATTATAGTCTACAGATAGTAAACACTGAATACCCGGTTATTTATTTATTTCGAAGCCGACGAAGGAAGAAAAAGAAATAAAGTCCAAAGTCGAGGGACCAAACTCGCCAATGAGAGAAAGTCGGGCATGTGGTGATATTTGTAGGGAGAGGGCAGCCATAACCCTCTCCCCACACTCACATTTTCAGCCAATCAAAAGCGGAAGAGAGAGAAAGAAGAGAAAAAGGGAGAAAAAGTTGGTTCGAGTTGGTTTAAGTGAGCAAAATCGTTGAGAAGCGGGTCAAATCGAAGCTCTTCTCATTGTGGTCATTTGTGTGAGTTCTAGGACCCCTATTTTACACGTTTTTGAATGATTTGGGGCTGGAACACATCTGAAAATCGGGTTTTTGAGTGTGTATGTGTTTGATCCGTTGGTGTGTGTGTGGTATGTGTATGATTCGTTTGGGTCTTGCTTTTGATCTTGTGTGTGCTTGAATGGTGTTATGGTATGCATTCCTAAGGTTTAGGATGGTTGATTTGAGCTTAGAATGGGTTTAGATGAGCTTGGAGGTCAAAAATGGCAGATTAGGTTCGAGATGAACTGCATTCTGCACTAGCTGGGGCTAGGCGACCGAATGGAGGCCATACGGCCGATGGGGGTGCGATTGAGGGTTTATTCGCACGATTGGGGTTCACTCGCATGATTGAGGTTCATTCGCACGACTAAAAGCCCAGCCGCATAAAGGCTCATCCGCATTAGATCCATTCGCATGGGACTCATCCGCATGGAATCCAACCGCATTAGTTTCATTCGCACGATTGGGTGTTCATGCGCATAGGTGTCCATCCGCATTGGCCCGTTCGCATGATGTTCAGTCGCTTGGAGGCCATGCGATTGAAGGGTGTCCATACGCCCTAAAAGGGTTGTTGCACCTGAGGAAAAGTGTAGTTTAACTTCTGACTTTCAGGGGAAAGTGCAGATGTAAGTTTTGACGTAAGGGTTCCCGTAAGTTCATGTAAGGTGACTATTGAGGTCTTAGAGATCATGTTGGGCATGATGATGATGATGATGATGTGTGTTGCATGATTATGCATGTTATGTATGTATGATGTTGCCTGTATGGTGTTGATGCTTGTGTTATGTTCCTTGTCATGATGTATGTTATCTTTCATGTGGCTTTGCGTTTTGTGATAATGAATGAAATGAAAGTATTATGTAAAGTAAAGTGGAAGATAATAAAAAGTGGAACATGATGAATGCGTGCATTAATTAATGATGAAAGTAATGAAGTCTTGCAAGCATTAGATATCGGGACACGCTAATTATAAGGTGTTAGCCCAACGGTGTGCGGGTTCCCTACCCCGGGAGGATGCACATCGGGGTCCTTCTCCGTGATCGACCATTTGTATAGAACCTCTACCGTAACCCCTGGTACTGCGGCACCATGTTTAGTTGTCTATTTATAGACTTCGGCCAATAGCCATATATTTCGGGTGTAGCACATGGTATTGGTATGGAAGATATCGGATGCGCAAGAAAGATGTAAAGATGAATGAACGAATGAAGAAGATAATAATAACTATTATTTATGTATACGTATGATGTATGATCGCATGAAAGAAAAGAACGGTTTTAACGAAAGAAAAGTAAGTTTTATTTTAAAACTAGAACTCACTTAGCAACGCTGACTTTGATGTGTTTCCAGTTGGCAGGTAATGATTGCTGAGGATGGCACGAGGTGGCTACTCAGCTCTTTTGGATGACATTCTTTTGTTAATGTTTTTGCATTTTAATGAGAACGAATGATGTTTTGAAATGAACGCTTGTATTAGCTTGCAAAAGCATTTGTAATGATATGAAAAGTTATTTTTATGTTTCCGCTACAACATTTTTTGAATGATTAAATGTAAGTCCTATGTTTTATGTGCTATGATTTATCAGCTGTAAGCGTCCCGGGAAAGGGGCCTTACAAGTTGGTATCAGAGCCAAAGTTTAAGTGAAATTGGTAAATTTTCAAAATAAACCTCAACTTAAACTGAGAATGGGACGGAAAGGGAGGGATGCCAATCTGAGTAGCTGCGTGCCATCAGGTATTTTCGTAAAGTTAACCGGTATTATGTGCGCATGTGATGTGTTATGTGTTGTTTGTGGATTTAAATATTTATGTAGTTAGGATAGGTAATGCTCGGGGTGTGAAGAGTAAAGTAAGTGGCTAATCACAACTGGCCACTATAATTAGGGACTTACTATACTTGACATAAACTGAGCTATTCCTTGAATGACCGTGTTGTGTGTTTGAATCTTCAGTATGCGTGTGAATGGCCGGTGGTAGATCTTCGAAAGCTTCACGGGGTGGACTTCACGGTGCTGAAATCGACCCAATAGAGGGAGAACCAGAGTTGAGAAGGTGGTTCATGAAGAACCAGAGACCCCCCCCATCCGGAGGGTGGCGACGAGAGCGCCAATCTGAGAGCCTCAGTAAAGGAGGCTGTTGTAGAAGAAGTTCATCAGGTCATGCAAACGATCTTACTGTCTGTAGTGACTAAAGTTATCAATGCAGTACGGGAAGGGGAAAGAAAGGAGATAAATAGGTCCTCGGGGGACGGGAACAACCAGAGCCTGAAACGATTCCATCTGATGATGAAGAGGAAGAAGAAGAGCCTGTGCCGGAGGCAGCACGAGGCTGTAACTATGGGGCGTTTATGAGATGCAAACCCCCTACCTTCGATGGTAACGGCACTACTGTTGCCGTTCACCAGTGGGTGAGGGAAATGGAGATTGTTCTTGATATCAGCGAGTGTGGGGAGGACCAGAAAGTGAAGTTTGCTACCCACTCGTTAGTAGGCTTGGCTCTGTGTTGGTGGGACAATATTGTCCAAGCTGAGGGTAGTCGGGCGATAGGAAGGATGAGGTGGGAGGAGTTGAAGAAGATGGTGATTGAGGAGTTCTGTCCTCATAGGAAGATGGATAAGTTAGAGAGAGAGTTCTTGTAGTTGGAGGCGGGAACCATGAAACACCAGCAGTACACCACCAAATTCAATGAAATGGCACGGCTCATGCCGGATCAGGTGACGCCTCTGTCTCGGAAGATCAAGAGGTACATTCAGGGCTTACTGGTGGATGTTCGCAGGCTATGATCGCCGCCCGGCCAAGCACATTTAGGTCGGCGGTCGATTTGGCAGGGAGGCTATATGATGAGCGGGAGGTGGTGGTGGGGTGGTGGTGATCGGAACTGGAATGAGAAAAGGGTTGGTCGGGGTGATTCCTCGACGGGTAACAAAAAGGCAAGGGTGGATGACCGCCGTTGGGCCACATCAAGTGCGGGGTCAAAGAGGTGTGGCAAGTGTGGAAGGGCGCATGCGGGAGAATGTAGGTTGGGGTTGAATGTGTGCTTCAAATGTGGGAAGATGGGGCACATCGCCAAGGATTGTCATGCGGGCAAATGTTTCAATTATGGTGAGGAGGGCCACATGAGTAGGGATTGTAAGAAGCCGAGGGCTGAGGGTTCTGGGGCAAAGAAGACGGGAGGTGAAGGATCGAGGGCGAGCGCCAGGGCATTCACTATGACACAGGAGGAAGCTAGGACGAACCCCGATGTTGTGTCTGGTACGTTTCTAGTGAACCAAACTTTAACTTTTGTGTTGTTCGATTCTGGTGCTAGCAAAGTTTTATTTTTGCTGCTTTCTGTGCTAAACTGCCTATTAGTGGTAGACGTGTTAAGGCACCTTTTGATGTAGAAACTGCCATAGGTAAGTCTACCAGGATTTGGAGATGAATAGAGAACTGTGATGTGGAACTAGAAGGTCATAAGTTTCCTGTTAGACCGTTCGTGATGACCTTGGGTGGTTTTGATTTAGTTCTTGGGATGGATTGGTTAGTGAGTTCGAGGCGAACATTATGTGTCACAAGAATATGATTCGCTTGACAACGCCTGACGGGAGTTCGGTAACTGTTTATGGGGATCGGGTCACGACGATCCCGAAAATGATCTCAATGGCGGTGGCGGGAAAGTGTATAAGGCGTGGATGTAGTGCCTACTTGGCCCATGTAAAGGATGTGGATATGCCCGCACTACAACTGTCTGATGTATCCGTTGCGTGTGACTTTCCAGACGTGTTCCCAGAGGATTTATCAGGAGTGCCACCTGACCGAGAGATCAAGTTTCAGATTGATCTGATACCGGGTGCCCAACTTGTTGCCAAGGCACCGTATCGGTTGGCTCCGACGAAGATGAAAGAGTTGATGGAGCAGTTGCAAGAGCTGCTTGATAAGGGGTTCATTCGACCAAGTATCTCTCTTTGGGGTAGTATGAGGATGTGCATCGACTACCATGAGGTGCATAAGTTGACAGTGAAGAACCGATACCCCTTACCGAGAATAGATAATTTATCCGATCAGCTTCAGGGTGCCAGTTGGTTTTCAAGGATAGATCTTCGATCTGGTTACCGTTAGTTGAAGGTGAATGAACAAGATATCCCTAAAAACAGTTTTTCGCACGCGCTACGTTCACTACGAGTTTCTTGCCATGTCTTTTGGTTGACCAATGCGCCAGCTGCTTTTATGGATCTGATGAATCGGGTGTGTCGGCTGATGTTGGATAAATCAGTGATTGTGTTTATTGATGATATCCTGATTTATTCGAAGAGCGAGATTGAGAACGCCGGTAACATTCGGGAGGTTCTGAAGACATTGAGAAAGGAGAAGTTGTACGCCAAGTTCTCTAAGTGTGCATTTTGGTTACGCGAAGTTCAGTTCTTGGGTCATGTGGTGTATCCTGACGGGATTATGGTGGACCCGGCAAAGGTGGAGGCGGTTATGCAATGGAAGTCTCCAAAGACGCCATTCGAGATTCGCAGTTTCTTGGGTTTGGCGGGCTACTATAGAAGGTTCATCCAAGACTTTTCCAAGATAGCTTCTCCACTAACTAAGTTGACCCAGAAGGATGTGAAGTTTGTATGGGGTCAAGCTCAAGAGAATGCGTTCGAAGAATTGAAGGCAAGATTGACTCAAGCTCTTGTTCTGTCATTACCCGATGGAAGCGAAGATTTGGTGATTTATTCTGATGCTTCCTAGTCATGGTTGGGATGCGTGTTAATGCAAAGTGGAAAGGTTATAGCTTATTCATCCCGGCAATTGAAGGTTCATGAGGTCAATTATCCTACTCATGACTTGGAGCTAGCAGCCGTGGTCTTTGCACTAAAGATTTGGAGGCACTATCTTTACGGGACGAAGTGCACCGTTTTCACTGACCACAAGAGCTTAAAGTACTTCTTTGAGCAGAAAGATATAAATATGAGGCAGAGACGATGGTTGGAGCTTATAAAGGACTATGATTGGAGATCCATTACCATCCGGGCAAAGCCAACATGGTGGTGATGCCCTTAGCTGAAAAGAGAGGCCCGAGCCGATTCGGGTGAAAGCTATTAGTTGATCATGACCTCTGATGTGATGAAGCAAGTTAAAGAGTTTCAAGATGAGGCATTAAAAGAAGATCATCTTACTCTGAAAGAATGGGAGGTCTGGTCGCAAAATTGGGTGAGAACACCCTTGGTGTTAAAACCCAATTTGGATGGGTGTGGATTCCACATTTTAGGAATCTACGGATGAAGATTTTGGATGAAGCTCATAAGACTCGATACTCCATTCATCCAGGTGCCACAAAGATGTATCAAGACATGAAGAAGGATTACTGGTGGCCGGGTATGAAGCGCGACGTAGTGGAGTAGTGAGTAAATGTCGAGCATCAGAAGCCATATGGGAAGATTCAACCTTTGGATATACCGGAATGGAAGTGGGAGCACATCACCATGGATTTCATTACGAAGCTGCCGTGTACTCCGAAAGGGTACGATGCCATATGGGTGATTGTTGACCGCCTGACGAAGAGTGTTCACTTCCTACCGATCCGCGAGACATATTCATCTGAGAGGTTGGCTGATTTGTTCATCAAGGAAATTGTAACTCGTCATGGTGTGTCGGTGTCTATTGTGTCTGATCGTGACACCCGGTCTACCTCCAAATTCTGAAAGAAATTCCACGACGCCATGGGAACGAGGTTACATATTAGCCTGGCTTATCATCCCCAAACTGATGGTCAGTCAGAAAGGACCATTCAGACGTTGGAAGACATGCTTCGGGCATGTGTGATTGATTTTGGGGAGTTTGGGATAACCACCTACCGTTAGCCGAATTCTAATACAATAACAGCTATCATGCCAGCATTGGTATGCCACCATATGAGATGCTATACCGTAGGAGATGCAGAACACCCATCTGTTAGGGTGATATCGGTCAGAAAGAACTAGGGAGCGTCGAGCTGATCGAAGCTACGACTGAGAAGCTTGAAAAGATCAAGACCTTCATTAAGGCAGCCAAAGATAGACAGAAGTCATATGCTGATAAACGACGCAGACCGATTGAGTTCCAGGTGGGCGACCGGGTTATGTTGAGGTCTCACCTTGGAAGGGCATTATCCGATTCAGAAAGTGGGGCAAGTTGAGCCCAAGGTATATAGGCCCTTTTCGAATCATCGCTCGAGTAAGAGAGGTGGCCTATAGACTAGAGTTACCAGACGAGTTAAATGGAATTCACCCGACATTCCATGTATCTCATCTAAGAAAGTGCTTGGCAGAGGAAGATATGATTGTTCCACTAGAGGATATCTAAGTAGACGAACGGCTCAATTATGTGGAGCAACCAGTGGCAATCATCGATCGAAAAGAGAAAAGGCTGAGGAATAAAGTGGTTCCTCTTATGCGTATACAGTGGAAGCACAGGAAGGGATCCATGTCAACGTGGGAGACTGAGGAAGAAATGAGACAGCATTACCCACGTTTGTTCGAGGAATAACAGGTTTCGGGGATGAAACCTATTTAAGGGGGTGGACTTGTAGCACCCGGTTATTTATTTATTTTGAAGCCGACGAAGGAAGAAAAGGAAATAAAGTCCAAAGTCGAGGGACCAAACTCGCCAATGAGAGAAAGTCGGGCATGTGGTGATATTTGTAGGAGAGGGCAGCCATAACCCTCTCCCCACACTCACATTTTCAGCCAAAGAAAGAAGAGAAGAGAGAAAGAAGAGAAAAGGGAGAAAAAGTTGGTTCGAGTTGGTTTAAGTGAGCAAAATCGTTGAGAAGCGGGTCAAATCGAAGCTCTTCTCGTTGTGGTCGTTTGTGTGAGTTCTAGGACCCCTCTTTTACACGTTTTTGAATGATTTGGGGCTGGAACACATCTGAAAATCGGGTTTTTGAGTGTGTATGTGTTTGACCTGTTTGTGTATGTATGTATGTGTATGATTCGTTTGGGTCTTGCTTTTGAGCTTGTGTGTGCTTGAATGGTGTTATGGTATGCATTCCTAAGGTTTAGGATGGTTGATTTGGGCTTAGAATGGGTTTAGATGAGCTTGGAGGTCAAAAATGGCAGATTAGGTTCGAGATGAACTTCATTCTGCACTAGCTGGGGCTAGGCGACCGAATGGAGGCCATACGGCCGATTGGGGTGCGATTGAGGGTTATTCACACGATTGGGGTTCACTCGCATGATTGAGGTTCATTCGCACGACTGAGAGCCCAGTCGCATAAATGCTCATCCGCATTAGATCCATTCGCATGGGACTCATCCGCATGGAGTCCAACCGCATTAGTTTCATTCGTACGATTGGGTGTTCATGCGCATGGGTGTTCATCCGCATTGGTCCATTCACATGATGTTCAGTCGCATGGAGGCCATGCGACTGAAGGGTGTCCATATGCCCTAAAAGGGCTGTTGCACCCGAGGAAAAGTGTAGTTTAACTTCTGACTTTGGGGGAAAGTGCAGATGTAAGTTTTGACGTAAGGGTTCCCTTAAGTTCATGTAAGGTGACTGTTGAGGTCTTAGAGAGCATGTTGGGCATGATGATGATGATGTTGTTGCATGATTATGCATCTTATGTATGTATGGTGTTGCCCTGTATGATGTTGATGCCTGTGTATGTTATGTTCCTTGTCATGATGTATGTTTATCTTTCATGTGGCTTTGCGTGTTGTGATAATGAATGAAATGAAAGTATATGTAACGTAAAGTGGAAGATAATGAAAAGTGGAACATGATGAATGTGTTCATTAATGAATGATGAAAGTAATGAAGTCTTGCAAGCATTAGATATCGGGACACGCCAATTATACAGTGTTAGCCCAACGGTGTGCGGGTTCGCTACCCTGGGAGGATGCACATCGGGGTCCTTCTCTGTGATCAACCATTTGTCTAGAACCTCTACCGCTTACCCCTAGTACTACGGCACCATGTTTAGCTGTCTATTTATAAACTTCGGCCCAGTAGCCATATAGTTCGGGGTGTAGCACATGGTATTGATATGGAAGATATCGGATGCGCAAGAAAAGATGTAAAGATGAACGAACGAATGAAGAAGATAATAATAACTATTATTTATGTGTACTTATGATGTATGATCGCATGAAAGAAAAGAACGGTTTTAACGAAAGAAAAGTAAGTTTTATTTTATAAAACTAGAACTCACTCAGCAACGCTGACTTTGATGTGTTTTCAGTGGTAGGTAATGATTGCTGAGGATGCACGAGGTGGCTACTCAGCTCTTTGGATGGCATTCTTTTATTAATGTTTTTGCATTGTAATGCGAACGAATGATGTTTTGAAATAAATGCTTGTATTAGCTTGCAAAAGCATTTGTAATGATATGAAAAGTTATTTTTATGTTTCCGCTGCAACGTTTTTGAATGATTAAATGTAAGTCCTATGTTTTAGGTGCTATGATTTATCAGTTGTAAGCGTTCCGGAAACGGGGCCTTGCAAACACTTATAAAGGTTTTGATTGATTAATTTATCTAACTAAGGTTAACGTTAGAATGATATACAAAAAGTTTGAGGCTTTGAATAAAATAAAAGAAAGTTTATTGTTAGTATGTTTAAGTAATAAAGACGGAGAATCTTATCTTATCTTACTATTCTAATAAAAGGGTAACTATAGTTGTCACATGTCACTTTGTAAACCCATCTAATGCCACATGTCAACTTTACATTTAATAATAAACATTTTTCCTGCAAAATAGAATGAAATATACCATTTTTGTATTAAAATTTTTAAATGTATCTTTTATTTCCAAAATTAACAGGATATAAATTAAAACCCTTTTATTCTAAACTAAATAACATATATCTTTTACTTTTACTCTTAACAAACTCTATTGGTTAATTTTAAATTATCTTCTTATCAAATCTTTATTTTTTGAAAGACAAAATAAGTTGTAAATCATAATTCTAAGATTGTATAGTACCACTTAAAGACACCAATTATAATATTTTATATGTTTTTTCTATACAAACTACTATTAGTAAAAACAAAGAATTGATTTTAGAAACTAAAATAATACAATTAAAAAGGTAATTTAGACATCAATATTTTCAATTGTTTTTTATTTCATTATCGTCCTTTTTCTTTTTATTTGTTACCATCAACAAAATCATTATTTTCCAAAATTTAAGATGTTTTTAACTAATTTTTGAAACGTGTTCTTATTCCGTTAGAAATATTTTATTTTATTTTATTTTATATGTGGTTTCTTTAATTTATTAGATAATATTTTTTCTGTTTACTTTTGATTTAGTTTTATTATAATATTTTTATTACTATAGAACTCTTTAATCAAGTCTATTAAAATATAGAGTAGTTATTTTTTAATATGAAATTTAGAAGGTTCTTATGATTAATTTTTGCATTGTCCATGTTTAGTTGTATTGTTATGTGAGCGTAAGTTTAATAATGAATTCAACTAAATATGTGCATGATTATATATTATAATTAGTACGGAAAAATATCATGGACCCTTCTTTCTATGAGTCTCTTTCTTTAGCAATTTCCAAGCAATTTTTACTTACGCTATTATATTTTACGTTTTTTGTCATCTACAATTACTCGAGACGAGATTAGTCAATATTTTATTTTTTAATGGTCACGTTAGGTTATTTGTTTAAAATTTAAACTCATGTACATATAAAGGTTTTCTCATATAAAAATTTGATAAAAATTGATATAATTGTTTATTACTTATAGTTTTTAATTATATGTAATTTTAATCGTATATTTTAAAATATCATTTTAAGATTAATAAATTTTTATTTTATTTAATATTTTATTTATTTAACCCGTGTAATACACGAATTTACTAAAGTTAGTTAATTGTATAATGTTGCAAAACTTAATTAATGAGTCGGTGATAAGCCATCAAATCTAGGTTTTGTCTCAAAAACTAGAAGTTTGTGATTTCTTTTATGCCAATGGTTTATACTATCTACATAACTTGGATGGAACTAGAAACAATAAGCATTTGGGCAATGAAGATTTATAAAAGCAAACACAAGATGTTTGTTAAAATGTCTCAAAGAGAAAGTGCATGTTAATTTCAAGACATGAGTTGGATATGTTCTAAGCAATTAAAGAATCGTGTGTGTTCATATGTATTTATGTGTAAAATAAGAACGTTATAAAAATCTATAACGGGACAAAGTAATGAAAATTTATTATTCATAAAGGCCGGATAGAGATTGTAGAAGTATTGTTGAATCACTAATGGATTAACCCTTTATCTCAAGGAAATGAAGGAAGAAGCGGCAAAATAAATGATCTTGTCTCAAGTTAGTAAGTTTACACCCATGTTTCGTTCTATATCAATTACATTGATGTAGATTCTTGAAGCTATGAAATTCAATTATGTTGGCCTCAATTGACCCATTCTAGTGTGTGTTGTCTTAAAATAAAGATAGAGTGTGTTTTGAATATCTTCGCTTAATTAATTATTGTTGTGGCCTTTGGAGTTGTTAAATGTAAAATTATCTTATAGTCATAATCAAGTGTGTATATATAGTTAAGTGGCATTATGATTATGAGTAAATGTTTATATAGATTAATTGTCTATACTACTATATAATACATAAACATGAGACACAAATGTAATTTCATAAAAATTAAGACACCTAAGACAACTTATTAAGCATTAGGTACAAGTGTTATATGCAATTATTCCTATTTTACCCCTCATTTATTCAACTTCTTCTAATCAATGCATTAATTAATTAATTCATATTATTAATACATTATTTAATAATATGAGATTATTTAAGTCATTAAATTATATATTTTATTATTTATAATAGTTTAAAATAATATTTAAAATTATTAATAAGTATTATTTTATTTGGATACTTAACTATATAATTACTAATAATTTTATAATAATAATAATAATAACAATAACAATAATAAAATTTATAAATAAGTAGTATCTAATTTGAATACTTAACTATTTAACTATCAAATATTTTTATACTAATGATTATAATAACAATCTATATTTATTAAGCATTACGTACAAGTGTTATAGTAATTATTCCTATTTTGCCCCTTATTTATTCAACTTCTTCTGATAAATGCATTAATTAATTAATTCATATTATTAAACATTATTTAATAATATAAGATTATTTAATTCACTACATTATATATTTTATTATTTGTAATACATAAAATAGTATTTAAAATTATTAATAAGTGTTATCTTCTTTGGATACTTAACTATATAAGTACTAATACTTTTATAATAATAATAATAATAATAATAGTAATAGTAATAATAAAATTTATAAATAAGTAGTATCTTATTTGAATAATTAACTATTTAACTATCAAATATTTTTTACTAATGATTATAATAACAATCAATATCTATTTTATCTATGTTATAAAAATAAAACATATGAGGATGAAATTTGTAATATAATATTTCTTAATTTCTCATATTTAATAAAATTTTCTTAATAATACATTTTTAATATATATTTTTTTATACTATTTTAGTTATAATGCTTTATATTATGTTAAAATATATACATTTATTATTTATATTGTTATAACTTAATGTTATTTTATTTAAGTATTTTTAATTTAAACACTTAAGTATATAACTACGAAATATTTATATAGTTATAACAATAATAATAATAATAATAATATAATAATAATAATATAATAATAATAATAATAATAATAATAACAATAATAATAATACCCAACTATATTGTGTTTAATGCAGATCGTAAAAAAAAAATAGATAACACTCGACATATCACTATATATAATAAATAGAAAACATTATAAGTAGTGAATGTAAAGTTTTTCTTACAATCACCACAATAATTTTTTTCCTCAAAACTAATAAAAAAACTATTTTTTATAATTTTACTATTAAACATTTAAGGATTTTTTAAATTAATACAACACTTTCTCCCTCTTTTTTTTAAATTGATATACTTATTTTGTTACATTTTAAATTTTATACTTAAGCCTTCAAGTTATGTCAAATTTATATTAATAACCTGAACTTTTTTTAAAATATTTAGGCATAAGCCTTCAAGTTAAGTTAAATTTACATTTATTAACCTAAACTTTTTTTTATATTTTATAGTTAAGAATTCGAGTTATGTCAAATTTATAATTAATCACTTGAACTTTTTTAAGTTTTATATATTAGTATTCGAGTTCTGTCAAAATTTATTTTAAGCAAATTATAATAAAGCTTGTTAATTATAATAAAGTCATAATTTTATATTCTTATTTTTCTAATATGTTTTGAGTTATTTACTTTTTTATAGTTTTTTTTTTGTTACAGTTTTTTATCAGTGTTTCGTACGTAATTTGTTTTTGGGTGGTTAGTACTAACGTGTAAATTATCAGATTACATATTTCAACTTCTATAACCCCAATAACTATTGTATGACATTTTCGTATACATTAAAACCGTGCCATGACAAAGCGCGGGTCTAATCCGCTAGTACTAATTATATGTTGTGATCTCAAAACTAAATATCTAAGTTTTTTTTAGGATTGCGAAAAGTTAAAAGATTAGTTGTCATAAATCCTCTTTAAGAGCATTCACAGTGGAGTCTTTAAATATGATATGAGTATGTTTGGATATTATATGGAATGGTTTTAAGTGGTTGTGAGTGAAGGAGAGAGAAAATGTTATTGTAGGTTGGTATATTTAAAAAATCACTGTTTAATCCTTATAATTTTTTAAATTTTAAAGTGGTTGTGAGTGGAAGAAAGAGAAAAAAATAATGATAAGGGTATAAAAAATATTATTTAATTAAAAAAGAAAGAGAAAATATAATGATTTTCAGTATAATTAAATGGATAAAAATAAAAAACCTAATGTAAATACTCTAAAACTCGCCATTTGAGATCAAAATTGAGACCTTTTATAAAGGTTAATTGTTATAAACCCTATTTAAAGCTCACCACATAATGAACTCGATTTTTCTAATCAATAAACAATCAAGTTGCCTCATCAATCAAGTCTCAGATCAAATAGAATTAAACAAATTTAATGACAAATGAAAATAAACAATTAGGAAAGTTACAAATTAAAACACAAACATTTATCATTTAGCATTTTATTAATGATTTAATTATTTATAGAAACAATGAATTCAACAGACTTACCACCGCAAACCGAGAAACACGAACGTAAAAAAATTAGCTTTTCAAGAAAACTTGTATTGGGGTAAATTCAAAACTATAAAAACTTAAGAGGGTAAAAATAACGTGTCAAAGTTGACCAACTAGATTTGAAATCTATAAAAGAATACTAAAATTTTATTAATATACAATTCAATGAAAAAATATAACCATTGTTTAATTATTGTTTTAACTGTTAAATTGAAGATGAATTTAGTGTAAGGCTACACATACCATCCTCTATTATTTGTCATACTCTCTTACTCAAAAACCAATTTCAAAAATTGTCATATTTTACTCTTAATTTTTTTGACTTTTAAAAAAAGTTTTTTTTACCTTAAAAAAGTTCCAAAAACACTTTTTATATAACGATATATAAAAACATATTTATAAATAATAAAAAATAATCATAAAATTAAATGTAAACATTTCGGCAGTAGAAAAAAACCTTTAATAAAAAAGTTAAATAATATCTTTTAGAATTAGAAATAGTCATAAACAAACCGAATTCAACCTACTAAATG
This sequence comes from Flaveria trinervia, assembly GCA_025506515.1. Taxonomy (NCBI): domain Eukaryota; kingdom Viridiplantae; phylum Streptophyta; class Magnoliopsida; order Asterales; family Asteraceae; genus Flaveria; species Flaveria trinervia. The sequence goes on along the minus strand of CM046450.1, from coordinate 23,476,512 downwards.
AAAACCGATCTATTCGGTTCGTTAACCGATTTAACCTATTAAACTCGTTTATTATTCAGTTTATATGGATAACTGAAACAAATAAGAAAACTATTGTGTAATTGTTAACCGAACCAAAAATTGAATTCATGATTTGATTCAGTTAGACATGCAGTTCAGTTTTCAATTATTATATATGTTTGGCTATTTTGAACATTCATAATTACTAAAACTAAAAGTAATAAAAAAACAAAAAATGATAAAGACTAAAAGATATAGAAATGCATAAAACTTAAAAAAATTTAGTTTTAACATAGGGTGATATGTTAAATAAAAAAAATATAGAATACAAAGTTAACTATTTTAAAAAGTTAAACAAATGGGTATAACAAGTAAAAATACTTTAAAATAGGGTATGTGTAACACCACTCTATATTATTTTTTACTTTTGAACTTACATGCCCGAAACTATAACCGATCTATATCTCAATTTTACAATAGGGTCTGTTGTAGATACATTTAGAGTGATATCTGAACGCCCTCGATATGGCCCGTAAGACCCTTCACGGGCCATCTGTACATATCAATTAGTCAATTCATGATTTTTACGGCCCGTATTGTCCATCACGACCTGTGATGAGTTTTATGACCGTAAATAAATTCTGATTATTTTTTATTTTTTTGATATTTTTAACATTTTTCATTCATTTATGATTTATTAATTAATAATATTTTTTGGTTTTATTTGTTGCTTTTATAAAATACTTATTTATAAGTTATATATTTAAATGTTTTAGTTGGAGTATTTACATTTCGTTCTCTATAAGTTTGTGAGTATAGTTTTTATATTATATGAAATGTTTGCAAATGAATTATAAAAAAGACATTAGTAATCTGTGTTATTGGAACATCATTCTTTCTCTTTTTCTCTTATATATATTAGTAATGTGTGTGTGTATACAGAGAAAAAATATATATCAATAACCAATATATGTATTTATAATATATTCATATAAAGAATAATATAATATCTTAATAACCAATAGGAACATGTAATATTTTAAAATTAACTAGGTTACAAAAAATAAGGGTTGGGTTATATGTATGTGTAGAAAGATATAAAGAGGGTAAAATAAATTGGGTGTATCAATAATATACCCTAAAATAATTTTAATTTAATTTTTTTACTTTTATATATACCTTAAAGTAAATTCAAATCCTTTATCTTTATTATTTTGCTTTTATAAAATAATTATTTACAAATTTTATAAATTAGTTTATATTAAACTATAAAGTACTATAACCTAATTAATTTTAAAATATTAAAAAATATTTATTGAAAAAATAAAAATTAAAGCAAAAAATTAAAAAATAGGAAATTTTACTTACGGTAATAAGCTTTGTTATGACCCCGTAAATTAAAGTCATTACGGGTCGTAATGATCGATACTGCCCATAACATTTTATAAATTGATTATTTTGGTATTTTGCAAACCAATACGGCTCGTGAAAAAAATTCAAAGGGTGTACGCAAAACACCTGACAGAGTGTTCGTATATCGAACCCTTTTTACAATTTCTAAAAGTAAACATCATTTTTCTCAAATATAAAAATAAACAATCTTTTTTCATTCACAACAATTGTATTCTGTAATATAGAAAACAAATCACATCCAAAATAATATGAAGAGGAATCTAAGCATTCACAACCCGTTTTTAAAATCATGTGAGTGTATTTCTTATATTATACGATATTGTTATAAATGGTTGTGAGTGAAAAATATGAGAAAGTTACTGTTCAATATGTATTTTTAAGAAACAATGTTTAAAACATTATAAATTTTTAATATATTTTAAGTGGTTGTGAATGTAGAAAAAAGAAAATCATGATAAATTTGAAAAGAAGAGAAAAAAATATTTTTTAATGTAACTATACGAATAACGAAAAATATTGAGTGCGAATACCAATGTTTTCAGAACCGGATCAGACGTCGAATCGGACGCCTTACTGGTTTGGTAGTCGGACCGGTTGGACCAGATTTAACTATATTTTAATTTTAATTATATTTATATAAGTAATTAAATATAAGTAATTTATATATGATTTATATATATATATATTATAATATATATAAAACTTAACTATATTTGTATATCCGACATACTAATTTATGGTTTAACACGCCGTTTTTACCCATTAAATAAAAAAAACCAAAACTGGTCAGAACCGGTTCGGTTTTCGCGTCAGACCAGCGGTTCGGGACGAAACGGTCGGTTCGACCACTAAAAAACGAATCACACTAGACCGGACTGGACAGGACACCGATTCCCAGTCGGATCGACCGGTCCCTAGCGAATACTCTAATGGTATTAGAGCATTCACAACCCAATACCTTAAAAATGTGTGAGTGTGAGTCCTTAATTTATAAGGGATGATATTGAGTGGTTGTGAGTGAAGGAGAGAGAAAATGTTACTGTTCATCTGTAAATTTAAGGTTTTACTGTTTAATCCTTATAATTATTTTAATATTTTTGAAAGTGGTTGTGAGTGGAGGAGAGAATAAAAGTAATGAAAAATGTATAAAAGTATATTATTTAATTGAAAGGAAAGAAGAAAAAATAATGATTTTTAATGTAATTATATAAATAAAAATAAAAAAATGGGTTATAAACATTGTTAACATGCAAGGTAAAAGTGAAAAGAAGGGTAGTATCGTCAAAACGGTAAAAACAAGAATTTGAAATCAGGCAGGGGCAAAATCGGGAAATGAAAAAGAAAACGACAAAGAAAACCACTGCTGCCAGCAGATACCTAAATACACCCCCACCCATTATCCCCGCTGTACCCTTTCACACACACACACACACACACACACACACACACACACACACACTCCTTTCATTTTCCTTTTAGTTTTACCCCTCGTGTTTATAACTCCAAAATTCAATTTACACTCGCAATCTTTCATCTTCTATCTCTGTGGTTTGTGTGAGAGACAGATACAGCAACCAAATCCCTCGGAGTTTCAGGGGTGCGTAGGATAAACACTGTGTGTATGTGTGTGTGTTTTTCTCACTTTTGTGTTGGTCATGGTGGATGTGAGCTTCAGCCGGAGCTTGTAGTCGGAAAACCATAAGCTTATTTCAGCAACCCTCGTGGGTTCTTCTTCCTACAGCTTTTGTTAATGGCCGCTGCGTATTTTAGCACCTTTCGTGTCTTCTTCCTCATCGTCGTCGTCGTTTTGGGTGTCGCTTCGCTATCTTGCGCCGTTCGTGAGCCACCAGCTGCAAGACAGAAGCTTCAGGTTCATAAGCACCTGAAGAGACTTAATAAAACCCCTGTGAAGAGCATTCAGGTTTGTGAATGAATGAACACCGTACCCAATTGTGTTCATACATTTTGCTTTCAATTTGTGTTGATTTGATGGTTGGTTGAGGGTTTGTTGTTGAAAATTGGTGTAATGTTATGAAATTGTTGTGCTTTAACAGTTTGTTTTGTTGTTATTTGTGTGATTTCACAGAGCCCAGATGGGGATATTATTGATTGTGTGCACATCTCTCACCAACCAGCTTTTGATCACCCATTCCTCAAAGACCACAAGATTCAGGTCTTTTGTACTTCTTCTGTTCATCTAATCATTCAACATTTCTTCTAATCATTTCAGTATTTCATGTGATCATTCATTGTTTTGTGCATTTTGTGATATAATGTTGTGGTTGTTTGTATAGATGAGGCCTAATTTTCATCCAGAAGGGCTTTATGATGATAACAAAGTGAAGACAGAGTCTAAAGAAAGAGAAAACACAATCACGCAGCTGTGGCACGTGAATGGCATGTGCCCTGAAGAAACAATACCTATCAGAAGAACAAAAGAAGATGATGTTTTGAGAGCAAGTTCTGTTAAAAGATATGGGAAGAAGAAGCACAAAAGCATTGCTAGAATGATGCCTAAATCTGCAGATCCAGATCTTGTTAATGAAAGTGGTCATCAGGTGAGTTTGATGAAGATTAGTGCATAATTAGGAGAAAAGATACACAATTTAGCATCTTTTTGACAAAATATAAATACCCATGTTTTATTTGTACTAATTATTCAATTAGTATGCTTTTTTGAGGCTGATTGCAATCTTGTAGTTTAGTAATTACCACATGGTTAGCTAAAAGTGGCAGTGATAGCTAATGAGTATGTTTTTTTAGCTTGAATGCATTCTCTTTAAGTTGCTAATTACAAATAATTTGAGCTGAAATGATTAGGTAATAGAGTAATTTGCCATTATATATGTTTATCGAATATGTAACTCTTTACTCTTGAATTAATAACTAATGGTTTATTGTAAAATATAGCATGCAATAGCTTATGTTGAAGGAGACAAGTATTATGGAGCAAAAGCAACCATGAATGTTTGGGAACCAAAGATTCAACAACCAAACGAATTTAGCTTGTCTCAAATTTGGATTTTGGGTGGTTCTTTTGGTGAAGATCTCAACAGCATCGAAGCTGGTTGGCAGGTACCCAAAATACACACACATGCACAACTCGCAATGTTGATGTACAAGATAAAAACAAAGGGGAAGAGAGAAGTATCATTTGCTAAAATTCATAGATACCAAGAAAATGTCATTCCTTTGTTGATGATAACTCCGCTTATATGTGGATTGTTTAATACTTGAGTTGTTAGTTGCTACAGTTTTGATTCTTATGTTGAAAATGTCGATAATTTTCAGGTCAGCCCGGATCTTTATGGTGATAACAACACAAGATTGTTCACCTACTGGACTGTAAGGATAATCTTGTGACCACTTTCAATGTGAACGCGTTTATTATGTATGTTTAATTCTTTATTTATCGTTTTTACAGAGTGATGCATATCAAGCAACAGGTTGCTATAATCTACTATGCTCTGGTTTCATCCAAATCAACAACAACATTGCAATGGGTGCAAGCATCTCCCCTGTTTCTGCATATAGGAATTCACAATATGATATCAGTATCCTTGTCTGGAAGGTAACTTCCAATTCAACCTACTGACTTTGGTCTGGGCCACTGATATTTGTTTATTAGTTAAAGATAGCACTAACTCTGAATTGGCTCACTTATCTTGATTCAACTCACTATTTTAAAATCACTCTACTTGAGAAAAGTGGCACCTTTTATAGGTTTTTTTCTCTTTCTTGATTTAAAAAACTGAAGTTATTGAATATTGAATAAGTGAAAAAAAAAATATTATCTTGGAACAAATGCTGAGAATCTTTGGCATCTTCTTTGGTTTTCCCACTGACATAATTAGTGGTGTGTTTGTGATTAATCGAATCTGCTGCCAGGAACACAAGTATTTAAAAATGGGCAAATTTTCATGAACCGGGACTAGATGTGTCAAATGTGACGGGTCTCGTTCGAATTGACCTGTTTAACCTGTTTAGTTAAAAGATTAAACCCGACTGCCTGTTTAGTATATAATGTAACTTGTTTTCTCAGGATCAAAAGGAGGGAAACTGGTGGATGCAATTTGGGAATGGTTATGTGTTGGGCTACTGGCCCTCTTTCTTGTTTTCATACTTGGCGGACAGTGCTTCGATGATCGAATGGGGAGGCGAGGTGGTCAACTCAGAGCCAGACGGTCAACACACATCGACTCAAATGGGCAGCGGGCGGTTCCCCGAAGAAGGATTCGGGAAAGCTAGCTACTTCAGAAACATTCAAGTTGTTGACAAAGAAAACAATCTCAAATCTCCAAAAGATATAGGCACTTCACAGAGCAATCCAACTGTTATGATGTTCAAACTGGAAGCAATAGTGACTGGGGTCACTATTTTTACTATGGAGGCCCTGGGAAAAACCCAAATTGCCCTTAACCCCCTATGTCTTAACCTCAAACTGAAATCTACCCTTGTGTTATATATAACTTTCTTTTTCTTTCTTTCTTTTTTTTTGTTGGGTCAATTAGTAGGTGTTAGGTGGTACATGTGACCTTTAATTTGGTAGCAAGTTTTGGTTTTTTTTTGGGTTAATTTGAAGTACTCTCTTAATTCTAAGTGAATGGAGGGGGATGTTGCAAGGTTTTAGGTTTCAATTATGAGTTTTGTGATTTCTCTTTTGCTTTTTTATTTTTTATTATTTTTTATTATTTTTGGAGTGGTTTGTTCATCATAAAGTTGAATGGGCTTCTGAACATGGTTGCACAAAAGTTGAGGGATTGAAGTTGTAACTTTGCGCAAGTGAAAGGTTATTTCCTTTTGATATTTCAAACTTCAAGAGCTCTTAGACAAAAGTTGTATGTGAATGCATGGCTGATGCCAATAACTTTAATCATTTCTGAACTTTGTTGAAGCAATGAGTCAGAAATCATTCATAGATATTATTAACTTATGTGTTAAATATTTAACAAAAATGATTGATTTTTAGTTATAATATTAAAAAAGTGAAATTATCATTTGTAAACGTTAATATATACGTATTTACAAAGTACAAATACACATGCATTATATACGTTGATCCCATTATAAGCTTTAGTTTGGCTGGTTGTATATTTCAAAGTTGTTTTTGTCCTTAAACATAAGCTTATACTAGAGAGAACTTCAACCATAACCAGAAAAGAAAACATTACAATATAAGAAAACAAAACAACAATGCTTTGTTTGGTTAAAAGTTCAAAGTTAAGATATTGGTTAAGCCTAGGCCCTCCTTAATATCTATGTTAAAGTCCTTTGTTATTTATAGTTTGAAACTTAAAATGTAACCGGTCCAACATATACAATTTATAGGCGGAAATGATCTTATGCTTTTACATTTGTACACATTCTTAAGATATTGGTTAATTAAATTTTAGTAATTCATATCTTGATCTATTAATTGATAGTAATTCATAGTGTTAAGTTGACTTATGCATTATGATGCTCTCAAACCATATACTAATTATAGATTTACACTTGTAATCCTACTTTATTTATCTTGAATGGAAAACATACTTATCTTGTAAATGAAATTAAGTGTAAATGAAATTAAGTGTAAATAAAGTTATGAGCAACAATGATTAAAGTATACCATTGAACATCATATAAGTGTTTAGATTATAAAACCTAATTTTCCATGATTGCCAGTGTTTCATAGCCTGAATAGTTAAGGTGAGCCACTTAAGACTCCAATAAGATGGAAAGGTCCTGGGTTTAAGTTTGACCGGATTACTTGTGATAAAAAAATGGTTTTAAGTTGAACCATAGAGTTTTCTCATTTAAGATGGGTTTCCTTCAAAAGGTGGGTATCAGGTTAGAGACTTACTGGGATATAATGATGTACGAGCTTTCCTTCAGGAACACTAGTCTATAACCACAATGTTTTATAATCAAGTAATGAAAATAACTAAGTGTACTAGTATAATCTGTCAGTAATCACAAAAATAAAATTTTTGCCATAACTACGTACCAATCTATAACAGAAACTATAAAGTGCATATATGATACAATTATTAGTGCTTGAAGGACAATTTATTGCATCTTAATTTAACTTTGATACTTGTTATTCAAGTAAAGGGCATGTCAAATTGTCTGATTGTCACGGTTATGGCGGATGAGATGTCCATTAAAGAGTGATTAACGCGTACATTCATTCTGGTCCCATTGGTTATGGTATCCAAGGCTAATTTTTATTGGGCCTCCTTAACATCACCTAATCCATATTCCCATTTCACGTAAAGTTAACTTGAGTTGAAGATAAAAGGGAAAAAAGTAATTAAATTTTAGAGGCTATATAATATTAAAAAAAATAGATTCAATTTTATTAATCTAAATAAGTATTTATTGGTCGATAATGATACAAACTATAATTTTAACGGTGATACTTTCAACTTTTATTTCTATTACTAATGACAATCTTAGCAGTATAATTATTATATATTCATCTGTTTTCCTTTTAATATCGTTTGGTTGTAATTTTTTAGTTTGTTATAATCATTAATGTGAATGAAATGGAGCGCAAATCAAACGTAAATATTTGACGCTTATGTTCAGAAGACTGTTATTGATAATAAAAGTTAAAGTTGAAAGTGTCAGCTGTCAGATTAATTGTATATATTACTAAAAGTTAATATGTAACAGTTAAGATTATAATCCAATTTGTCTCAAGTTATATAAATTCATAATTCTTTATTTTGATATACTTTTAATCTGATTATTCTAGTTCTAAGAAATTGGAATTCTTTTCGCTAATATTTAGCATAAATGTCGCCATCTCGTCGTCTTTTGGGTGTTTTTACAAACTTTTTCATGAATAACTTTTCTGTCTTTTGCAAAAGTAATGCTACTTTGAAGACGTGAATATAACCATTAGTCTTTAATTACTACCATGAGTAACAGTTAATACTATTTATGGGTAATTTTCTGACACATGGTAACTTAGCGTCATTTTTTCATGGTAAAGTAAATGTCCATTCAAACAGTTAATCTTTTTTACTATTCCTTTTAATAAATTTTTGACGGATTTTTACGATTATATCATGTCTTGGATCGGTAAGGCGGTCGATTGGTTCCGAGGTTGTGATGGTTGCGCTTCAGTCGGGTGTGTCTCCGCTTGGGTCGGTCGTGTCTTGGGTACCGCAATCGCGGGTATCTGTTGCCTTTAAACTTGCTGTTGATAACCGACAGTATTTTGTTGATAACCAAATCAAGGTGTTGTTTCAAACGGATATAAAACTAGAAGTGCTTGGCATGCACATAATTTATTTGCAAGTTCCAATCACATATTAATTTAACAATTATATTAAGTTCATGACTTGGTCCTAGAAAATTGGAGCAATTCGGCGTCATTGAGTAATGCCACAACCCAATGACGCTGGCAAAACGGCGGCGGCGACGGCAGTGACAGTGGCGTTTCGGGCCACATAATGCCTGCATGACGCCTAGTACGGGTGGTCTAAATAGGAATGACAAATGAGCCCGAAACTATTTACTAAAATCAGACTCGAAATCTTTGAGATGGGTAAAGGTTATGGGACATCATGCAATGAGTCGTAGATCAACTGGTTTAGGATGACGCATCTTATTATTTTTTAAAGAAGAGGTCACGGTTGAAGTCTCATAAGGTGCAATATGCTTCAAGTGGGCCAAGGGTTTTACTACAGTAGACCTTGGGTGGTGGGTTTCCCTTGGAATGGTGGGCGAGCTGGGACATCAGCGTTGTCTGTGTTTGTGGGCGTGGGTGACCTTTCGCCAATGGGTTTACTCGGGTAACCGGGCCTAAAATTTATTTGTTAGCCGTTTAAAAAAATAATTTTAAAATTTTTTACGAGTATGAGAGATATAATGTTAGATGATACTTGACTCGATTACCCGAAACATACATACATGTTTTATGTTTATCCGGACCATTCATATGAACATTATGTTTTCTTTAATTTTCTTTTATCCATAGGTAATATAGTAACACTAACCTTTAGTTTACATATTTCTAATTCCTTAGAAAATAAAATTATATAAAGATTAAAGATAGTAAAAAGTTTACTTACATTTCTGAATAAATAATTTTTAATAAAGTTGTGAGTATATATATATACCGGATACTTGATGGCCGATGGATAATCGAGTATCCCATGGATATGTAAAAGGCTATACACGAAAGATAATCTTACAATCAAATATGAGACTAAGGTTAAATTTACATGTCTCTTTTAACTCATTACCATCGGTACTATCAATATGTTACATGAGTGTGTTTTTATTAGACCATCTTCATTGGCTAAAGAGGGAGAGCACCTTGCTTGTCTTGCACGTTGGTTGTTAGCTTTTTCATAAATATTTTTTCTCACTCATCTACACACACAATCAACCCTCCTCTCCTGAGAACACACCTACCGGCATGAGTTTCTTTTTTTCCATCTCACATTGTGGCGACAACCTCTCTCCACATTAGACATATGCTCCAACAGGCCTTCTGTTGGATGTATTATGGTTAACTTTGTTATCATCATGATCATGATCATCGTCATCGTTATCGTTATCGTCTTTGGTGTCATCATTTCAACCACCATAAGAGTGTCATACATGAACAACGTATGTATGTGTGTGTGATTTTCAAACCAAATGAATAGTGACAAAATAAGGAATTCATATGTCGTAGGAATAATGCCAAAACTCAGCTTTCGTTTTTAGTATACAATTCAAACGAACCCTTGCTAGAGGCGGCGTTGCGGCTTTTGAAGCCCCATTACTTAGGGGCTTCGCCCCTAAGAACCATTAATGAATGTAGTTCTAATACACAAAATCATAATAAATTTAAATTAGCCCATACACTTCGCACCTCCAGACTAGTTTGATAAAATATTATAATTATATTGATCACTTACTTATCTAATTACCTAAAATATTTAACAAACCTCCTCACGTTTTATGTAATCCATGATTAACAAAAACAAAGTCACAAAAACACTACAACATTATATATGCATGAAATATCATGACAATTAAAATTCATCGTAGTACATCACATTAAAAATATCCGAATATATTAGGGTATTACTATGGATTGAGACTAACTAATAGATGTTGAAGATAATATATATTTATATGATCTTACTTGGCACTACCTTTTACTAGCCTTAGTCTCTTATTCTTCAGAAGTTTATTAAAATCAAATCCTAACTTTTTGAAGCAGCTAAACATTAATGTAGCTATTTTTCTTTTGCACTTGCGTATGTAATTTTTTAAAAGAGCTATTATGAGTTAGATTTCAACCTCGTCAATTTGCAGATATGAACACATACAATAGAGTGATACTATTAATGTGTTTCAATATTTAGATATTAAGCTTTTCATATTAAATTTAATAACTAGTGTTATACTAGACATGAATTTTGGTATCTTAACATGCAAGATTTTAGGCGGTCATCAATTTCATCCCCACTACCGACTTGTGTATAAAAACGCTACCTAACCGTTTGGTGTAACATCCGTCGTTTTTCAAGTTATTAATCCGAACTCGAACTTATTTTGAGTTATTATTATTATATTATTATTATTATATTATTATTATTATTATTATTATTATTAAACTATGCAATAACTTTGACGGATCAAATACATTAAATATGTAATCAACTTTTTGATTTATAAATAATTCTTTTCATAAGGACCTATTAATCATTTTACAATAAATAATAAATGGAAAGTTATAATAATAATACTAATAATAATAACTAAAATAATAAAAATAATAATAACTATTAATGATATTAATAATAATAATAATATAATAATTATAAAAGCTTAGAAATTAGTAAATTAGTTAAAATTTAAACCTTAAATTAAGTTCAGAGGGTGTTTTGACATTTTAGAAACTTAATAAAGGAGTTTTGGGCATAAAATGATAAGTATAAAACCGCAGGGACTATTTGTGTAAATATAAAATAAACCCAAACCACTCCCCTCCACCCCCGTATTTCCGGCGAATTGCCGGCAGCACCTCTGGCCAAGTCCGGCGACCCCCAAACCAACCTTTAATCCCCAAAATTTATGCCTAATCGATGCTAATCACCACCTGAAACGGTTTCGAACACTTGATGAGTACTAATTCGAGTTACAAATGTCGATTTAACTCAGTAACCATTCGACAATAACTTTCTAACCATTCGACATTCAAGACTCCATGATAATTCAATTAATCAAATGTGAATAATCATTTAACTATCCCTGAACTATTCTCGATCTCAATTTCACCTGAAACGAACTCAAACATCGAGTTCGAATCGTCATCTCCTTCGCAACATGCAACTTAGTCGAAGCCCACCTTTCGGGCATTTTAAACCAAAATTGACAGAGAATTTTGCATCAAGATCATCACTCGAAGCTATCCGCGAAGTTAATTTGATTACCTCACTCGTTTGCTCAGCAAACGAATCCAGTCTCAGTCGCGGCTGTGCACCACCTGTTCTTAACACCAAATCGACTCAAAATCAGGCAATTAAACACTGTATTACACTCGAACTTACATGGGGAATCGAAGCTCCATGTCAGTTCCAGTAATCGATTATGTTTGATGATCAATTTGATCTGAGAACAAACTAGGGTTTATCGGATTTGAGGGATTTTCTTCTGTTGTGTTTTTAAGAATTAAAAACCGTGATATACCACGGCCACGACCCTGGTTCACTGGTAAAACGCTTGTAACTTGAACTTGAGGTCCCGGGTTTGAACCCGGGCGCCCTCAAGTAATTAATTTTGAAGCCTTTTTGGCTTTATTTTTATTATGAAAATTTATTATAAATATACAAAATAATTTTTATAAACTTCAAATATTTTTAAAGACATCTAAATATTTTCTAAAAATTTATTATTGTAAAACATTTTAGTATTTTAATATAAAAATTTAATTACCAATGTTATAACTAAATATTTTTATAAAAATTAGATTGTTATATTATACTTTAAGTTATTAAATTAATTTTAGCCCTTATGTTATCCTTGTTGAAAGATTTATCATGATAATTATAGAATTTAAATATAATTTTTTATAAATTAAATCACAAGTTATTTACAAAAGATTTAATTCCTTTAAAATTTTACAAATGATACTTCTGTTATTGAATAAAATATAAATAAGAGTTCATAAATTTTATTTATAAAAAAATCCCAAATTCTAATACCCTAGTTCACGTTAAATCACTAAACTTATTATTAACCTAAATCTTAAAATATATATAAATTTAGGTACTTTGTGAAGAATTACTTTGGAACGTCGCTAATTATTTTATTTAACCACCAATTATATACTTATTAATCAAGTGAGTTATTCATGTCTCTTTTTACTTTATTTCACACCTTTTGGGGTGAAACATGTTAACTTTATAAACTTATACTTGTAAACATCTTGATACTTGTAAATGCACATGCAATTCATCTTTACTTTTTGTCGTGGTCATTTGTGTTATTGTAAGTCTTATATGAGATACATATTTTGTTTACAATCATTAACTATTGTTAGTTGGCGACTTCTTAGATCTTTGGGCCTGACAAGCCTATTTGGTGCTAAAGCCGATGTATTGTCGGTTCCTGATGACGTATGCTTGTTCATCATGGGAACCAAATACACTTAGCCAATCATATATACTTGTAATCAAGTCGAGGTTTGGTTGTAACTGTATGTGTTCTCTAAACTTGCTAACTCATAACCATTGACATGAATTGTTACTTGTAAACCTTTATATATATATATATATATATATATATATATATATATATATATATTATATATATATATATATATATATATATATATGTATGTATGTATGTATATATATATATTTATGCGTGTGTTTAAACCATGAAAACCCACCAACTTTCAAAGTTGACCCTTATTTTTTAACATGTTTTAGGTTTGATACTTGAGGATTTTCTTCGTGCTCATATAAGACTTGGACCTAGTTTAACTAAATATGTTATTTTCTTTGTTTGAAGCTTTTGTATTGTGTGGACTTATTTGTCTTGTAATGTTCAATGATTAATGATATTTAATATTATTTCAACTTAATTAGTTCTATGTGCTATGAACAATCGTTTCACATTCGTCCGCCCCGATGATTTCGCCGTCGGTCGGGGTGTGACAGATTGGTTAGAGAATGGTTAGAGAATAGCTAATTACATACAAACTCCGCTTATCTCACGTCGTTCATGATAAGTTCACAATAACACCTAAGTGTTCTAGATTTGTTATTGCACAATTGACTATAAGCCTTAGATAAAGTTGCTTCACGTAGGTGATATTGATTTAAGCAACATAGAATTTCATAAATCAATAGCCACTCAACTTCTTTATCAGCAACCACCAACGCCACAAACTTTGATTCCATTATTGATTTAGTAATATAAGTTTGTTTCTTTTATTATTAAGATATAGAACCTTCCATAAGAAGGAAAATTCATCCACTTGTGAAAAGAAATATTGGTATTCCAACTTCCATTGAAATAATATTCAATAACTATAGGAATTTTAATATAAGTTAAACCATATTCCATAGTTGATTAATAGCATGCTAATGATGTAAACTAGGATTGCTAGTAAATCTAGCTTTTTAACAACACAGACTATATTAGGCCTAGTACTAATCATGGCATACATAAGACATCTCGTAGCACTTAGATTATTCAAAATAAAAATAATATAATATCTTTATTAGGTAGGAGCTCGAGATTATGATCTATAGGAGTGGTCATAGGAGAAGTTAAGTATCTTTAATATCTTCTTAATATAATGAGGTTAAGAATTTAAAATACCATTGATCTCATATTTGATCTTAATACCAAGGATAAACTTAGGCTCCCCCAGGTCTTTCATAGCAAATATAGATTACAAGAATATCTTGATTGTATCAACTTGATTATGGTTAGCATCAAAGTTCAACATGTCATCTACATACAAGCAAATTATAACTCTTTTTCTAGAAACATCAAACTTGCTATAAACACACATGTGTACTTGTTTTAGTACAAAACCATTAACAATACAACATCATCAAACTTTAGATGCTATTGTTTTGGTTCTTGCTTACCATACAAAGATTTTATCAATGTACAAACCTATTCTTTTTACCATGCATAACAAAGCATTCACGTTGTTTCATATAAATCTCCTCATTCACTTCATCATTGAAGAATACAATTTTCACATCCATTTTGTTTATCACAAGGTTGTGTATTGAAAATCCTTCAGGTTGTTTTGTGTAAACCTTATCATCCAGTTCATCGTTCAAGAATTTAGTTTTCACATCCATTTTATGAATCCATTTTATGAATCCTTTTTATCAAACCTAATAGTGTATATTCTAGCAACATCAGCATATGTATCCAAGAAAACAATAGCTTTCTTTTGTCTACCATCTACCTTATAGGTGTTACCGTCAACCTTATATGTGCTACCATCAACCTTCATCTCCTTTTTGAAGATGTATTTACACCCTAGTGGCTTATGTCCCGAAGGTAAATAAGTTAAATTTCAGTATTGTTTGGCATAATGGAAGCAACTCATCTTTAATTGCATCTTTTTAAATACAACATCCCTAGCTGCCATAGTTTCTTTATATGTCTTTGGATCCTCCTCGATTATAACAATATTTATATTGAGATTTAATCTCACTCATTGACTTTTCAACATAACAAATTTGAAAATCATTATTAAAAGAATTAGTTTATTTCTTATCCTTTTTCTAGGTTTAATACTAGGCAAGGTATATCTTTGACATTATCTGAGTTACTATCGAAGTTATAAGCAATGTGAGAATCCTTCAAACTAGGAGTTATGTCCTTTGATCTAGATATAAAGTAAATATTTCTTTATCAAGATTGCATCTCTTGAATCTATTACAATGTTTATGGATACACAATCATTAGGCTCTAACACAATCTTGACTCCATTACAATGTTTACGAATACATACCGGTACTTAGGTTCTAACACACAGAAGTTATAAGGCTTGGATTGCTGAGCATACCCACTAAAGATAACTCAAGTTTTGTAGCTTTTTGTAACAAAGTTCATATGCGATATTCTTATTCATTTTATTAAAAATTCTTTTCAATAAAACATCTACAAGATTATCGGACGTGGGTGCTTGAGATGCAAATGAGGAAAGTTTAGGGCATAAGTTTGCATAGTGTCCCTTGGTGCGGCATACGCATAACTGACAGTGCGCGAAACGTCGACCACTTCCACGTCTATTAGAAGAGCTTGGAGATAAAAGAAAAAAGCAATCACCACGTCCCCGAAATCCCGATGAATGAGGTTGTGACTGAGCTGAGCACGTCTCAAACGTCGACCTGCACGTCCATGTCTATCAGACTGAGCATGCAACCGTAGCCCGTAGGGGTGGCAGAACCATGAAGGGCCCGGGGGAAGAGCTCATGGCAGAACCACGTCTATAAAACCAATGAATTCATTAAGTTTATCGTCTTCATCGACAGGGTGGGTGATCAATGGCAGCTAACCGATTTCGTTCCTTTGAGGGTGAGCCTGAGTTGATCACGCAAGATATGCACACATTCGATGGAAGCAATTCCATAGGTGGTTTCCAAGGCAAGCCAAATCTGCCGATCGAGCGGTAGGGAGGCCAACGATCACGGTAACCACTTCTTCAGAAAGAGAGGCATGAAGAATAATGATAGTTTTCTAATCCAATGCGGTAGGGAGGTCATTTATTATAGATGTTCTGCCTTACGTTCATAGTGTTCTTCATCCTTTGATTCATATTCAAGCATATCAAGTAAGATTGAAGCAATTTAGACCTACAATAAACCTAATCCTTTTATATATTTTCTTTTTATGTTAGCATTAAAGTATCAAAACCCTATGATCCATATTCAAGCATATCAAGTAAGATTGAACCACTGATAAATCTTACTTTGTTTATATACTTCTAGAGAATGTTTTATAGCATGCAATCATAAAATGTAATTATCTGTTTCTTTGGTTTCATATTAATTAAGGTAAAGTTACTTGAGTCGCTATAATGAAAACACGATGAATCACTAGCATCCAACTTGCTTACCAAAGGTTTACTTTTTCTTTGAACAGCTGGTTAGTTGTTAGAAGTTAGTAACATCTAGTTAGTAATAATTCACCATTGTCAAAGTTTGAACCTTGGACCTAGTTAGTTGTTAAAAGTTAGTAACACCTCGCTAGTAATAATTCACCACTATCAAGGTTTGAACTTTGAACTTACAAAAGAGACAAAACCTCTCACTTTTCCCTTGAATCACTAGACCAAAAAATCATTGGCATTACCAAAGGTTACTAATAACAATAGTTTGGATTTAGATTTAACATTAGTGAGACAAAATAATGAGATATGAGGTCACTCAGGCACACACATAGAAGCAACAATGACTACAATCAAGATTTCACAACACTCAACTTGCAAATCAAGGATTAGTTAATGTTATAAATATAACACTTAGAAGTATAATAGTATACACAATTAATGCGCACAGGTTATTAAAAGATAATATAAGCTAGATAATTCTAATTAGAAATTTAGAAATAATATAATATGCATCAAGTATTATGCAACACACAAGAATTGGGGTATGGCTTTCCATATATGCCAAGATCAATGCTGTACCCCTAACCAAGCTAAAATGCCTAAAAACAAAAATAACAAGTGTGACTTAAAATGAAGGATGAATAAGAACAGCCTTTCAGAATCAAATATCTAATTTTCCAATATCCGAATTTCGAATCTAAAAATTCCAGATAATGGATTTCAAATTTTGAATTCGAATATGCAATTCAAATATTCAAAATTCGGATTCGGATTTGAATGCATATCTGAATTCCAAAACCATATTTATTATTTATTAATTTCTATAAAATTGATATTTTTTTTCTAGAAAACTTTCGGATATCCGATTTTTCTACGAAAATATCCGAAAATTCCAAAATTTATAATTAAGGTTTATTATTTTAATAACTTTTATCAAAAAATTTCGGATATGAGAATATCTAAAAATTTCAAAAAACACTATTCAAATCCGAATCCTAAATTTTGAATATCTGATTTTTTTTATATTTTGGATTCGACTATTATTACACACCTCTACCTAGGGGCGCCTAAGTTTGGGGGTTCTAAAGCGCCCACTTTTAAGATCTTTAACCTTCACTTAGAGTTACACGATCAAGAGACTACAATTACCATGGCAACTTTAACGGTTTTGTAGAAGAAATTAGGGTCTCAAGTTAGAAACCTGAATCTAAGCTACCACCTAGGGTGTGAAGAAAAACCTCTAATAGAGAGGAATAAACCTCCAAGATAAACCAATTGTTAATCTTGAAGTGTTTGAACATGAGTAACAGCCTAGAAGCATAGTAAATAAGACATCAAAGATCTAGAGTTTCAAATTTGAAAACCCTTGAAACATAAACACACTAAATATCAGTAGAAGAACAAGAATCGATGGCCAATTAGAGCCTTTGTGGCTTTGATACCATGTTAAATTAACAAATCAAACTTATTTAATCCCAACCCAAATATGTTTAACTAATCAAGAAGTCAAGAGCATAAATATATGATGATCTAACCTAAATGAGATCCAAAAAAAATGAATCATCAATTCGATGAAACCACAAACGAAAGTTTCAAGAGCAAGACAGAGAGCACCGGAGCAAAAAGAGAGAACGAAATAACAGAAGTGTTAAGCCCCCCGTCTCTCTCTCTCTGTCACCCCCTATCCCCCTCTCCCCTTCTCTATACAAAGTCATCAAATAACGTATCATGATTGTTTCTATAAAACATTTTGGTACAAGTGTTATCTCATGTACTTCAGACACCTTTGTCAAACATTTTGGTTCATTTTCAACTTTAGCCCTTTCTTATTTTATAATTCAAAATTACCATTTCAATTTATAAAAAGAAGACATCAGAAGAACAGAAAACAAGAAACATGGATTCTCTATATATATGTATATCATATTATTACACTAGCTTGGTCTAATGCATTATAAATAAACAAGTAAATGTTTTATCATATACCCTACAAGTGGACCTCACTCTGTACTCGCTCACACCTGCATTCTGTCATTCTCTTGCTGATGATGTCTCTCCTAAAGACACAGATGCGAAAGACGAAGCCAGTACACGTGCACTTCTTGCTCCATCATGAAACTTCCTGCTTTTGCTAAGCTTCAGCTTGCTAAATGCAGACTTCACATCAAACAGGTTGAGCGCGTGTGCCAAAAGCTGTTTCGATTCTCCAAATATTGCCAGATTTAACCGAGGAATGTATGTTACCCACAAAGTCATCACATTTGATATGATGTTGGGACATAAATACAGGAATGCCTTTAATAAGACAAATAATAAGGAAAATGATAGATAGGGATCATCTTTTAAGCTCGTCCATGAACCAAAAGCTCTGGGACTGTTACTGATGAAGACTCGAGTTCCTCTTCTTCAGTGAAGTATACTTCATGAGCCAGCCCTAAAAATGTTGGATTTGCCGATCATAACATCATATTTCACATTTAAACCCGTTTTATGTTAGCTAATTCTATAAGAGTGACCCATTTTTACTATGTGTAAAAATTTAGTGGACATAAATGAATCCATAAGCAAAAAAAAATTTGCCCAAACCGAACAAGTTCTTGGTGAATAGTAGGTTAGATGGGAGTACAAGACAAAATTAGTCTAGAAAACTGAATATTAATGAAAATATTACCCGTAGTTGATTGATAGAAGGCTAAAAGGGAGTGCAGATCTTTTGGACTGTGATACTGAACTCGGGTCATTTTGTTTGCTATTAGAATTGAGGGGACACTGTGAATTCCATGTCTTGAGAAAACACTGCACATATTAGATGAAGCTACCAATAAGGAGAGGAAATTACTGTAACACTTTTCCTAGTTATTATAGTAAATTAAACACATCAGCATTCTTGGCAATTAAGCATGTTTATTTTACATGTGCGTGGCAAGATGAGCATGGTCAAAACGGGTTCAGTTTGAAATAAGTGATATGTAAATGGGTGGGTCAAGATAGATAAATCAAATTACAAGCCAAAACCCCAATGTGAAATGGATATGGAATAGACAACTAGATATTTCTGAGGAAAAAAGGGAAATCTTGGACAAATCTAGTTTTCAGTAACTGTTACAAACAGTTGCAAGTTGTGCAAAACTAAAAACATTCGAACCAATACCCAACGTGAAGAGTATGAGAAAATGTGATAATCCTGAACGAATAGCTGATTATAGAAACTATATTATCTGCTAAGTTTGCAATAACTAACCTTGGCAAAGCCGAAGATTGTTCAACCTTTATATGCTTAATTTGTGGATACATTGAAGCAAGAGCGTTAAACTTGGGTTGTAAATTCTTAGAAAATGGACACCAGGAAGCATAGAACATTATGGCTGTATATGCATTTGACTTCAAGGAGCTCATGAGCCTATCAAGAGTCTCCCCATCCACCTACAGCAGGCACATGATTAAATACATATTCAACTCAAATATAAGAAAATGCTTAGAGCAGGCCATATAAACTTGTTCTAGAAGCCTACAAACCTTGTAATTTTTTCAAAATTAATTCAGACAATGTGGATACTAGATACTTCCAAACAGAAGAGAGCTAGTTACCAAGAGTGATTGATCTAATGAGTAAAATGTAATATAAAGATTGAAAAGAAGACTGGCGTTTAAGATCCTTAAGTTTCACAGAAGAATGTAATTAGACTATTCCTATTAAACTTTTAGGCTGTTTGAACATGAGTACAAGACATTCACAATTCAGACATATGAGGATGCAATCCTAGAAACCGCTGAGTTCAAAATCTAAACAACTAGATCTGTCCTACTATGATCTAATGACTATTCTATACATTTACTAATATGTTTACTAGATTTAAAACCAATATACTCTTTCTCCAAACATAATATAGTACTTAACAAGGAGGTAAGACATACGCAGCTCCAACACACAACCTGTGAGATCACGACCCTCAGAAAACTTATGTTGTCAACACAACTAGTAAACTTTATCATGATAAATTATGTTAGTTCTAGCAGATTATATTAAATAGGGAATAAAAAATGGAATATCTATCGTCTTGTTATTTTTGTAATCCAGAATCCCTAGTTTACCTACATGTTTCCACAAGTAGATTCAAAAGTAAGTTCTATTTGAATGCTTAAGATGCCTTTGCTTGCAAGGAGTAAATGGTTTTGGCCATAAAGTAGCAAAGGAAGCACTCCCCAGCATAGAGAAATTCAGACTCCAGTGACAAACAATGCAGTTGCCAAAGATTTTGTTAATATAACTAACGAAATCATCCATTTCTCTCCAAGATTAGCATCTTTAAAACAGTTTTCTCTAGTGTCAACAAGTTTACGCCTTCTTTTTCTATCAAGTTATGGGGCATTTCAATTTTGTCAGTTGTACCTCAGTTTCTAGCTAAAACTTAAACCTCTGAAGAAGATATTAGGCATGTCATTGTTCGTCCTACCTATGGATGGAATCATGGAAGAGCTTCATACATAATTAAAGCTGTGGCATTCCTATGCAAAGGATGTGAAAAGATGAACTAAAAGGAGACATCTGTTGCTTATCACTTATCAAATTCAAGTCTCAAGCACCTACTTTAAAACTATACATAAATCGAAGCGTTCTATACAAACAGTAACCATCATTATTCAAATACCCTAAGCTATTCAACAAGAAATTGACGATAATCAGTCGATTCACTAAACACAATCAACGAACCACACCAAATAATTCAACAAACACGAAATAAAAACAAAATTAATTCATAAACATGTATCATGATTCTTAAATAAACAAAAACTAAAACCACAACGCACCTCGATCGGCGAAGAGGCTGCGATTGTGGCAGGGCACTGAAGCTGTAGATCGCGAAGAAATCGATCAAATTGAGGACGACACATCGATGATAAGGACGGAGAAGCTGAGGAAATTGAAAACAAAAACGAGAGCATGATTAACATCAAGGGGAGAGATGTTTTCACTGACGACGACATTATCGATCAACAATGATGATTGATGATTCCCCTATCGATCTCCTTGTTCTTCGGTGTCGAATTTTGAAGGAATCTCTGTGCGATCTACCTTTTTTCTTCACCAAAATTGGGAAATTTAGCCCTCTGTGTGTGTGTGCGCGTGATTCTCCCTTTGACGACGTATGAAGATGATGATGATTGGAGAAATCTAATCTACTAAAACCAGGAGAGTTTTCCATTTTATATACATAGTATTCTATGTTTACTGTATGATATTTTTAATTACATCATCAAAAAGGTTTTCTTTATACGAATGATAGTTAAGTTATTTAAGGATTATTTGATAACTTCTTAATAATTAAGTATGAACAATTAAGTGTTGGATTATAGAGAGGTCTGTATCATTAAGAGCTAGTATATCGTTTAATTATAAATGACAAATGTTTGATCAATTTAGATAATATGTCTTAATCATTCAGTATTAGACCTCTTAATTATTCATCAGTATAATGCTTAACCATTCAGAGGTAAATATCATTCAAACATGTGCTGACGAAACAAATAGTCTGAACCATTCAGACATTTGAACCATTAAAAAGCTGTCAAATAGCCCCTAAGTGTCAATTTAAGATATATATTAAGAGTTTATTAAAATAAGAGGAAATTTAAAAAGGAGTTTTGAGAAGTTAGAATAATACAAATGAGTTTAGCCTTAGGTCATGTTTGTGGTTGTTTATTTACATCTTCTTTTGACTTCTCAAAAGAGTTTTGAGAAGTTAGATTTTTTAACTTCTCAAAAACTCATTCTCCTTCTCAAAAACTCATTCTCCTTCTCACATCTTCATCTCCATCCAAACACATTTTCACTTCCTTTCAACTTATATGTTTTTCAAAAATTAAAATGAGTTTTCAATAAGCAATCCCAAACACCCGCTTAAGATTTTCTTTTATTTATGGTGAGTTCTCTTTTGAAGGTGGTCTCGAGATTACGTAATCGAGTGCTATCAATGATCGGGTGGGTCAGTGACGTTAGTGATCCAATTTACTATTAAAAATACTTATTCTTAATAAATTTAATCAAAAGGAATAGTTTTGATTCTAAGTGTTTAGAATTTATATATATAGCAAACTTTATCTCATTTGATAAATGTTTTCTCTTAAAAAGAATGTTTTGGTTTCAGATTCAAGCATGATATAAATCAATTTAGAGTAATTTAAAAGTAAAACAATTTTTCCATTAAAAAAGAAGATATAAAACTTGTGATCATGTTTGTTTACTCAATAGTGTCTAATTGTTATTCAGTTTAAAAAAAATAGTATTTATTAAAGAACATCTACACATCTAATGAAAAAACAAAAT
Source organism: Flaveria trinervia (assembly GCA_025506515.1). Lineage (NCBI taxonomy): Eukaryota > Viridiplantae > Streptophyta > Magnoliopsida > Asterales > Asteraceae > Flaveria > Flaveria trinervia. Next base: position 23,453,692 of record CM046450.1, on the reverse strand, counting down.
GAAAAACAAAATTACCACAAACCAAAACATCTAACCTCTTCTTCATTTATGCATTTGGCTCACTCTGCCGAGCCGCTAGTGACGATTGCACCACTTGTGATTGCTCTTAATGGGGCTTTGAGCGGAGTAACACCATTGTGACTATGGCTTCTTGCTATTGACTGTTGTTTCACCTATAAGTGTGTGATAATGTTCTTCATATGTTTTTATCATAGACGGGAAGTGAAATTGAAAACATTTTCTAACATCATCAAATCTATCATATTCATTAGTAACGACAATCGGACGAGTTTTCTGACCAACATTTATTATTACAGTTTCCGATCCAACCAATTAATATGGTCCACTTTTAGAAGATTGTTGATCCAGAAAAGAAAATGAAACATGGGGATAATAACATCTCAAATTCAGCTAAACATAAATTGATTAAGTGCCCTCAAAGCTACTTAGGAACCCCTTTGGGGTTATGATTTTTCTGTCATAAAAAACACTTACAAATCAAAATGACTAATTAATTACATCTTTGAGTTACTACTCACACTTTTACACTTATGTTGTTATCTTTCTGTTGCGAAGGTATTGCCGATGACAATGTGAAGTGCAGGGGCGGCCCGATAGTAGAGTGAAGGGCTTTAGGCCCCTATTTTTCTTGGGCCCCCAAAACATAATTTTTTTAAAATATAATTTAGGCTCATATCAGTTTCATTCTCATATGTTTAGGAGCGGTCGGTATTCCAATTTGATAGAAATTGAATCGTCTCTCTTAAAGAACGAAAGGTCGAAAATGTTATAGGTCATCAGAATTTGGAGTTTTTGAAAGTTGAAAAACACATTTTGTTTACAGCGCAGTTTGTCCCTCTCATTGCAAATCGCCTTTTGTTTACAAATACCATCATTGACTGTTATTGCTCTTCTTATCTTCAGTAGATCAAAATTAAAGAAAGGTTCACCAAAATAGAATACTAGATCGATAATTTTAGAACAACGGATTTTAGGCATTGTCATTTATAGTGTTCATGAGCCTTATAACAATCCAACACACAAGTTAGTCTTTCTCTTATTGAATTGATTTCTTGACTTGATTTTTTTCATAGTTGTGAGTTATAGGTTTTTAAGGAAATTCAATTCAATTTTATGTTTATATGTGGTCACTGGTATATTTTGAAATTGATTAGTTTTACCTAATTTGATAAATGAAAGTTAGAAGAATGGTGTTGAGTGTTTTTGTCGTCTATGGCTTGTTATGCACACCAATTGTTTGACAAAATGCTATAATTAAAACCACTTTAAATTTTGTTTTTTTACACATTTGAATGGCATTGCCTCTCCTCATAACTATTTGTAGTTGCAGTTTTGAATCATGAGCTCAAGCACAATGAGATACTTTTTTAAGCTGGTGTCTATTTGGTCAATATTATTTAACACTCAAGTAAGTTTTAATATGTATATTTAGTTGGTTATCGTTTTATTTCATTGTACTTTAGAAGTAGGTCACTAATTGAGTAAGATAGAATAACCCTTTAAGTGTGATTTTGTGTGCTGTAATACATAAAAGGTTAGACAATACATGTGGATTGTTGGAGATTTCTTATGATTTGCTTGATGTATATGTATGGACAAGTTAAAGGAATTGTTCATAATGTTAAATATTTGCTCTTTGATGTTGGATAAGATAGAGTCTTGGTTAACTTTTTGGTTTTTCAAAAGAATCATTGTAGTTTTGTTGAAGCTCAAGTTACAAATCATTAATCAACTACTTTACGTATATAAAACCTCTCATTTTAGGAATAGAATCAATTCAACAGATTTAGTATTCTTCCAGTTTATTATTATTGATTTCATGTTTAGATTAAAAAGGTTGATATAATATAATTCGTAAAAAACCTTATTTTTAGACTTTACTTTAGGCCTCCAAAATCGTTAAGCCGGCCCTACAAAAGTGGATTGCATTTGTGCTGACAATGGCGAAGAAGTATCCAAAAAATGGCAGTTGAAGAAGCCAAAAAGTGGCAGTTGGGTGGTACCGTCACCTACTTGACGCAAATAATGGAGAGTGGCGTTCAAGGGGAGGGGGGAGGGTATGAACAAGTGTTGGTTATTTATTTTTCATTTTCTTAACTAGTATTCTATGTATTTTAATAACCACAGAAAAAAGTAATTTCATAAAACCATACGACACTTCTAACGCCAGTTAATAGAATGTTCCGAACATCATGTAAAACATGTAATGTCATTTCTATCATTGAGCTACTTATATTTGATAGTGCTATATATCATTTGTATTATCAAACACATTACATTATATTTAAAAGGAAATTACATACATCTCATTCTAAACGTGTAAAATTACATATTTTCATAAAACACAAGCTTTTACTACATAATGCTCTTCAAACATGATGTATTAAAATATATGTAATTTTACAAGTTTAGAGGAGAGTATATGAAACGATCCTAATTTTAATCATGCAAATGTGCTATGTCATGTAACTTGTTTGTTAAACGTGTACTAGTTTTGTTTGAACAAGAATAAACATTTCACTTTCTGGTCGAACAATTATGTTAAACTTATCATATTAGACACTGGTGGGAGTCATAAAACCAACCCTTTTTCTCTTGCTTTCTGTATATAGAAAGATTTTAAGGAACACCAATCAGAAGTTCGTTGATAACAAAGTCATTAGAGGTCCCTCCATGAAAGTTGGAAGCCAACAATTCTAAATATAGAAAAACACAAGTAAACAATCTTATCCAATGAAACATCCACCTTAAACCATCAAACCCAACTACAAATACCCTTTATTAAAAAGAAAAATCCCAGGAAGAGAAAAGAACCCACCCCCTTCTTTAGCTCTTCCTCATTTTGAAACCATAGATAGAACATTAGAAAGAGAGAAATAGAGAGAGATGGGGATTACTACAGACATGAAAGCCATAAGTTGCCTTGTGCTATTCATGTTGGCTTGCTTGAGCCACAAGGCACATGCGGACACCTTATGCATGCGTGAATGCCCAAACCAATGCATGAAGCACAACACCGAGGCCCAAGATATCGAATGCTACTTCTTCTGTGTTATCAACTGTGAAAAGTGCCCCAATAGCCCCACAGGATGCCCTCCTGGTATGTTTCTCTTTCTGTATGTAGTCAGTGTTAAGATGGGACGATTTCAAACCATTTACTTATAAACAGGTCGATTTGGGTTGTACTTTATCCATCATTTTTAGCTCAAACAGGTTGAGAATATCCTAAACTTTATTCCGTAAGCAACGGCCCCTCATAAAACTTAAATCTTTCCTGCTAAATGTGCTTTGTTTAACAGATAAAACCAACTCGTCCCATCTTGCTAATTTAGTAATGATTATCATGTGTTTAAAACTTAAATCTTTCCTGCTAAATGTGCTTTGTTTTTCTAAAGATGAGGAAACCACAAAAAGACTAGCGGAAGCAGATATGAATGGTATGGAACAGATACTTATCAAGGCCCAGACCCAGGGTACACGCAAACTCAAGAATTAAACAGCACAAATACAATGTAAAACATACCCCGTTTTATCCTAGATTTAATATTCAGAATTTCTTTGTTCATGTACATAGTTTTCACCAAGAGATAATTAAACCATATAGATTAGTTATATATTATGAGTAAATGTTACTTAAGACTTGTGACCATATAAACAAGTCTTGACAAAAGCGAATGGTGGTCTAAAGTACATAGATTTATTTGCTCAGTAACAATTTGAACCTAAGCTCTAGGAGATAGACTCCGGAGGTATAGAAGGGAAATAAGCAAAATCAGATAATCAATCCTAGCCTAAAAGGACTGAACATTAAAAGCAGTGTAATCATTTGAAAAATAGAATTGCTCAGAATTAATAAGTATACTTGAAGATGCTAAGTGAGCAAAACCTGCAACAAGTACAACAGCGTTATTTCTGATAGAGTTCATCTGGCTTCTCTAGTTCCAGCATGAATATATTATAATCCAGCCTTCTTTTCTAGTTTTTGAATTTGATTGAGGAAAATCCATGTCATCTGTATAACCAGAAATCAATAAATCAGAAACATGCATAAAAATTACTGAAAGTGTTAAGTGACCTAATATATGATCTTAGGTTTTTTTAGTGTGTGTGTGTGTGTGTGAGAGAGAGAGAGAGAGAGAGAGAGAGATAGAGGGTACCATGACATGAGGGGCAATCCTAACACAATAAACAGGGAATCCTGTATAGAACTTAAAAGGTCCTCCAGATTTAAGGGTTTTCAGAGCACAATCTAAAGATCCAGTGTAAGGGTATTTCCCCTCTGCATCAGGCTGCATTTTCTGAATTTGGGTTTTCACATAATCAAAAGGCAAACTGCAGGCTGCAGCAAAGAACCCTGATACTGTACTGGCACCTGCAAATCCAAGAAATAGAACACAAGCATAAGCACAATCCACACACACATACACATATATTAGGTGCGATTTTAACTTACCCAGAATTGTAGCGGCCTCACCAGCACCTAAATTATCCTTAAAAAACTCAACACTTTGATCATAAGAAGCAAGCATTCCCATGTTTAAAGCCATAGCCCTTACAACAGTAGGACCTGCACCTTTCCATAGAGCCAGCACTCCTTCGTCTGCAGATATCCTATACAAAGCATGGAATGCATTTGTGTAATTACGCCTCTGGGCAGCAGGTAGGGTGGCATCAGCCTGCATACGAATCAGCGCTAGATCAGCTGGACTCCCAACACATGCTCCAATTGCACCAGCTGTCAGCCCACACAAAGCTTTCTGATATAAAGGAAGTGGCTTTCCATCATTCGCTTCAAGTGCCTTGTTTGTCAAAATCCTATTAAGTAATAAAAAAACAGATATATCAGGGATTCGTATCGATAAAGCATATTGTCAGAAGCCAGCTGAGATTGAAAACCAACCAAACAACAGAGGGGGCCTTACATGAAGCATATAAAATCCATGTTCAAATATAGAATCTAAGTATCCACCAAATGTAGTTTATTTATCAAGTGATAGCTCACCTGAAGGTACCAAGTCTTGCAGTCGTGTATGTGGCTTGCCTTAACAGTCCAGCAGATAGGCCCTGCTCCAAAAAACACACTGGTTGGAAAATATTTACAAATCAAAATAAAGAAACTCCAAATTTTTCAAAGCAAAGTTTAAGATATGATTCATGTTCCCAAAAAAGTGGATAAGTTGTTATTCATTATAAGAAGTTCAAGCAAAGTATGTATGTAAAATCACAGTATAACTGCAGAAAATGATGATGGTAAAGATCCAAAACAATAAATCAACTTTTGTAATGGTCAGAATATCACAAGAGGAAGCAGTCCTCAGATGAGATCACAACGAATACTAGATAACATATACCGCTAACCATTCCAGAACCAAAGCAATATACACATATGTGAGCAGTACAAACCTTGTAAAAGGAACCAATACCCTCATTTTTCAACATCTCCTTTGTCACCGATACAGCAGATCCTTGACCCAGTTGGATTCTCACCTACAAGCGTTCAATGAAAACTTAGCATAAAAGCGAAAATACAATCAATGTACAAAAGGATTCAAATATAAGAATAGCCCAGCAGGTTACATCTTTTAGAGTTAACAGATAAATGAACCTAACCGAATAGCTTTGATCCAACATTGGATACCAAAAGCAGGTCATAAACCTCCGGTTTTCTCGTTCATCAAAGTTATACTAAGATACAACCACCAATTTTCACATAAAAAAACAAAGAAAAGACACAATTAACCTGAGTATGTGTTCAAAGTAGTCTAATACGTCAATCAAGATCAAATTTGAAGCATAAAACACAACACACCAATCTAAAACCCTAAAACCAGTGTCGTTAACGGCGATCTGTCACAACTAGAGCTAAAGAAAGAATTAAAAGGATTCAATGAGAGTGAATTGATGTACCTTAATCATATCAATGGGTTGGATGACACAGGTAGCAAGCATACCAGAAGCTCCGCCGTTGACGAAGGGCTTAACGGTGGGCCAAACGCCGCCGGTGGCCTTGGGTTTCTCCTCTCCCATTTAGGTGTGAATTGTAAAGAGGAGAAAGATGATGAAATCGAATGCTCACAGTAAATTGAGGGTTTCAGATTCAGGGCAGCGGCTCTCTGCAGATACCGCATATATACATGTCGGTACTTTACTACTCGTGCCTATAATTAAATTTACACATACTTAAATAACGAATATCAATATGATAGACGTTGGAAAAATAAATATACTGAATTTTATAGTGAATTATTTTAAAAAAATGATGTCGTGAAAATAAGTTATGAACGTTTTAAAAAAAGTAAAAAAATGTTATTTGATTTGCATGTGATAGAATATGAGTGGTTGAGATTGTTTGCTAGATTTCTCATAAAAAAATGGTTCTCATTTGAAAAATCTAGAAACCAATCTCAACCACTATTTCTTGATGGAAAAATTATAATTAAAAAAAACATATTTAAAAAATTTATAAATAAAAAAATAACATAAAAAATATAAAAATAAAATAAAAACACAAAAATATTCCCCTATTTTCCCTCTTTCATAAAAAAATAGTAAATTGTAATTTTCATACGTGTGTTTTGGAGGTGTTAACAGGATCAGCCACAGTTTAACAGTTTGCATACCTGAGTTTACAAATGCTAACACTTTACATACCTCCGACCAATTTCATTAAACAATCGTTAAATCTCCCCCACGTGAGGGGCAAAACTGTCAATTCACCTAATTAATTAATATTTTAAGAGTAAATTGCAATTTTCATACATGTGTTTTAAGGGTGTTAACAGGATCAGCCCCAGCTTAATAGTTTGCATACCTGAGTTTACGAATACTAACACTTTACGTACTTGCGTCCAATTTTTCGTTAAAAACCGTTAAATCTCCCCCACGTGCTCCTCACATGAGGGGCAAAACTATTAATTCATCCAATTCATTAACCTTTCACCGTCGGTAGGGTTCCGGCGTGTTTATGTCATTTGTGTTCCGTTAGTTTATAGATTCTTATATTACTATCCAGATGAGATGCGAACACTTTACCATTATACAACGTGAGGGATTTGACTGAACCTGATGAGGAATCGTAGACAGTGAAAGTGTCGATGAGGGAGAACGACATCGTGTCGAATATGTGGATGCGGTCACCCGAGGTGGCGTAGAGGCGGTGGTTGTTAACGGAAAGGTGGCTGATGTGGGCGGCGGCAGGGTAGAGTTTGAGGGCGGTGAGGAAGTGGTGGGAGACGGTGAGTTTGAGAGTCTTCAGTGAGAGGTTTTGGAGGGAGGGGATGGAAGGTAGGGTATGGAGAGAGAGGTGCTGTAGAGGCTGCTCACGGTGAATTGACAGTTTTACCCCTCACATGAGGAACACATGGGGAAGATTTAATGGTTGTTTAACAAAAATTGGACGCAAGTACGTAAAACATTAGCATTTGTAAACTCAGGTATGCAAACTGTTAAGCTGAGGCTAATCCTGTAAACACCCTTAAAACACATGTATGAAAATTGTAATTTACTCTTAAAATAATTAATAAACTGGGTGAATGGATAGTTTTGCCCATCACGTGAGGAGCACGTGGGGGAGATTTAACAGTTGTTTAATGGAAATTAGACGGAGATATGTAAAATGTTAGCATTCGTAAACTCAGGTACGCAAACTGTTAAGCTGGGGCTGATCTTGTTAACACCCCAAAACACAAGTATGAAAATTGCAATTTACTCTAAAAAAATAAAAAAATTATAAAAAATTATAAAAAATTCTCGTTTTTTTAACGAAATTCGTTTACACATGTGTAATATCAGATTTATACATGTGTAAATCCAGTACTACACATGCGTATAACTAGATTTACACATATGTAAATAACGGATTGACGATTTTCTTTAAAAAAGTATATCAATATAGTAGGCGTTGAAAATATAAAAATACTGAATTTTATGGTGAATTTTTTTAAAAAATGATGTCGTGAAAAAAAGTTATGAACGTTTTAAAAAATGGAAAAATGACATGTGATTTACATATGATAGCTGAGATTGGTTTTTAGAGCTCTCACAAAAAAAATGGTTCTTATTTGAACCCTCCCATATATCTTACTACTCTAATAAAAGGGTAATGGGGATGCCACGTATCAACACCACAATCATTCTCACCAATTTTTTTCCGCCTCTCTCTCCTATTAAATAATTACCTTAATTACTAATAAATATTTTAATACATTTTATATATAATAAATTAAGAAAGAAATTTATTTATTAAGGTATTTCTAAATAAATGATATTTTTAATAAGTCAAATTTTTTAAAACAAAAAATAATATCATATCTTAAAATATATGATATTTTTTTAAAAAATTTAAAAAGTTGATATCACTGTTTAATTATTTTATAAGAAATTTTTATAAAAATAACATATTTATACGGTTTGTTTTAGAATAAAATGTTTATTTAAAAAATAAAATAAAAACTTGATATCACTGTTTTATTATTATAGTTTTCAGATACGTAATTTCAATCATATCATATCTTAAAATATTATTATATAATTAATAAATTTATTGTATCAATATTTTATTTATTTAACCTGTGTAATACACGGGTTTACTAAAGCTAGTATATATATATAGGTAGAGGTTCAACTAAGAATAATTAGCTTCCTAAGAATAAATTTCATGGTGACATGTGGCATTTTTAATTTTTAGTAATGGAGGGTATTTTTGGAAATAAGATATTCTTCAAATTCATGTTTTTCAACAGAATTCACGATTTCAGTGGGGATCGACCTCAATTTCACACTCGAATCCACGATCAGTTCATGTACTATAGAATTCAAATTGATTTCAATATCTAATCATTATTGCAGCGGTCGGGATGAAATCATATTCTGATTCAAGGCGATTTTGATCGAATCAAGTTGCCATCGTCATCAATTCCACGAATTAAATCCTGATATCGTGAGTTTTTATTATAATTTGCAATTCCAATCGATTTCAATACCACTATTGCAGCGTTCGATCATTGAAACAATCATAAGGATCTTCAGTTTCACGAAACCAAAGCCGCAAATCGTGATTTTTATCAATTACAAGTTATTCTTTTAATCCGTACTTACAATGTCTTCCAATGCAGTCAATGAAAGTTCCGATTACAATTTTAATATACTCAGTTTTGTTTAGTTGTGTACGCTGTTTTTACGAAATTGTGTTATTTTCCTTTCTGTGATGCTTTCGTTATATGTGCTGTTTTGAGTTTAAATACCTTTCGACATGTATTTATAATTCATTTATGTTGTTAGTTGTTTTCTGTATGTATCTATCAATTCATATGGTTTTTATATTGTGTTGTGTGTTGTTTTCATTATGTGTGCAGTTTTTATTATATGTTCTTTTTTCATAAACTGTGTTTGTTTTCATTAAGTGTGTTGTTTTTATTATGTGTGTTGTTTTCACTATGTGTATTGTTTTCCTTATATGTGATGTTTTAAATTAAAAATATCTTATGTGAATTGGTGGCTTTTTCTATTGTGTTGTATCTATATATGTGTGTGCTGTATTTGTTTCGCTATTATATATGTGTGTGTTGTATTTGTTTCTATGTATTATCATTATATGTGCTTTTTTATTAAGTGCGTTGTCTTTATTAAGCGTGTTGTTTTTATTATGTGTGTTGTTTTTCTTATATGTGTTGTTTTAAATTAAAAATATCTTCTATAGATGTGTGGTTTTTTCTATTGTGTTGTATTTAATATATGTGTGTGCTGTTTTTGTTTATATGTATTAATCATTAAATTATTATTTGTAATTAAATGTTCTCTTTTTTGTGTTTCAGGTGTTCGTATATCCCCTACTTCTAGAAAAAAGAATTATATTTCTAATGTTTCAAATTCATCCAAACCAATAGTTGGTATGAAGTTTTTGTTAATTGATGAAGCCTTTGAGTTTTACAAAAATTATGCTAAGTTAGGAGGTTTTGAGGCACGGAAGCATATTCAATGCACATCAAACGGTGTTATTAAAATTAAATATATAGAGGGTCATAAGACATTTCATGACATTGACATGGTTAATGATAGTGATGGTTTTGATAAGAAATCAAAAGATCGAAGAAAGCTTCCATTTAAACGCACCAGTTGTAAGGCTCACATTCGTTTAGGGTTAAGTAAATGTAAGAAATACTATACCATTTATGGTTTTTATGAGGAGCATAACATAGCTTTGTTGATCCTGAGGACTACCATCTATTATGATGTGTTGTTTTTAATTCAAAATTCATATGTTTCATGTAAAAGACATCAATTATATTCTTCAATCATACATAGTTTTATAGTTATGCTTCATTTTTAAATACAGTACAAAAATACAACACATGCTGCTACATATTCAACACATATGATGTGCTGCTTTTTAATTTTATACGTATGATGTAAAAGAAATCAATTTTATTCTTCAATCATACATAGTTTTATAGTTGTGCTTCATTTTTAAAAACAGTACAAAATACAATACAAAAATACAGCACATGTTGCTACATATTCAACACATATGATGTGCCGCTTTTTTATTTTATACATGTGATGTAAAAGAAATCAATTATATTCTTCAATCATACATATTTTTATAGTTGTGCTTCATTTTTAAATACATTACAAAATACCTTTTATTATAATATAAAAATGCAGCACATGATATTATTTCCCAGTGTATACAAACAAATAAACCTATATAGAATGCAATTGTACTGCATTTTTATAGCTTATGTACTGTATTTTTTATAAACATTCAATTTTTAGCAAACCAAACATAACAACCAAAGTTATACTACTTTTTATAGCTCTAATCATTCAAATGTACCATAAAATACAAAGTGTACTGCTTTCTATTGCTGATAAACAAAATAAAACATATTTTGATTATATAACTATTTCATTCAAAGGATTTCTTTAATCTTTCTTCTATTCTTTTCCTTGTTGTTTCCTTTAGTTTCTTCATCTCTAGCATCATCTTTTTTATTAAAGTTCAGTACATCAGATGCCACTATTTCCTTCAATAAGTTGATATCCGATAACAGTACTTTTGTCAGATATTTGATTCCAAGATCATACAACTCAGAATTTTGTTGATCTGACTCTTCTAAAAGACCATAATTCTATTTCTTAAGTTTACCAAAGTTATACTACATATCTGTTGAAATACAGCACAAGATAACAAGATATATGCATGAAATTTTAGAATATAGTACATATCTGTTGAAATACAGCACAACATGTGCATATAGTGTTATAAATCCATGTTCATACTTTATTATGTGTGTTGTTTTTATTATGTGTGTTGTTTTCCAAGAATACAACATTTATGATAAATTTATGTTCATACTTATAAATTACAAATCAAATTTAGAATACAGTACATTTATTAAAATCCATTTGAAATTTATAATGCAATACATTAATGATAGATGCCTCGACTTGGAAACATAATAACCCAATTTCAATATATATTAATGTTATAATAAAGGATAAAATGCAGTACATATATGAATCTCACAACACATCTGGAACACCCGATTATTTATCTATTTTGAAGTCGACGAAGGAAGAAAATAAATAAAGTCCTAAGTCGAGGGATCAAACACGCCAACGAAAGACAGATGGGTGAGTGGGGGTATATAAAGGAGAGGACAGCTCTTACCCTCTCCCCACACCCACATTTTCAGCCATCAAAGAGGGGAAGAGAGAAAGAAGAGAAAAAGAGAGAAAAGCTTGGTTCGGGTAGATTCAAGCAGGCAAAATCATCATGTAGCAAGTCAAACCGAAGCTCTACTTCTCGGTGTCGTTTGTGTGAGTTATCAGGAGTGCCACCTGACCATGAGATCGAGTTCTAGATTGACTTGATATTGGGTGCCCAACCTGTTGCCAAGGCACCGTATCGATTGGCTCCGACGGAGATGAAAGAGTTGATGGAGCAGTTGCAAGAGCTGATTGATAAGGGGTTCATTAGACCGAGTTCTCTCCTTGGGGTGCTTCGGTCCTGTTTGTAAAAAAGAAAGACGACAGTATGAGGATGTGCATTGACTACCACGAGCTGAACAAGTTGACGGTGAAGAACCGATACCCCTTACCAAGATTAGATGATTTGTTCGATCAGCTTCAGGGTGCCAGTTGGTTTTCAGGGATAGACCTTCGATCTGGTTACCATCAGTTGAAGGTGAAAGAGCAGGATATCCCTAAAACAGCTTTTCGCACACACTATGGTCACTACGAGTTTCTTGTCATGTCTTTTGGTTTGACCAATGCGCGAGCTGGTTTTATGGATCTGATGAACCGTGTGTGTCGGCCGATGTTGGATAAATCAGTGATTGTGTTTATTGACGATATCCTGATTTATTCGAGGAGCGAGATAGAACATGCCGGTCACATTCGGGAGGTTTTGGAGATGTTGAGGAATGATAAGTTGTACGATTAAGGTCCATTCGCACGAGTGAGGGTCCATTCGTACGATTGAAGGGCCAGTCGCATGGAGGTCATGCGATTGAAGGTCCATTCGCATAAGTGTTCATCCACATTAGTCCCATTCGCATGAGGTCCATCCGCATTAGTCCATTCGCACGATTGGGTGTTCATTCGCATGAGTGTTCATCCGCATTGGTTCATTCGCATGATGTTCAGTCGCATGGAGGCCATGCGACTGAAGGGTGTCCATATGCCTGAATAGGGCTGTTGTACCTAAGGAAAGTGTAGTTTGACTTCTGACTTTCGGGGGAAAGTGCAGATGTAAGTTTTGACATAAAGGTTCCCGTAAGAGCATGTAAGATGACGATTGAGGCCTTAGAGTGCACGTAGGGCATGATGATGATGATGTTGCATGTTTATGCATGATATGTATGTATGATGTTGCCCTGTTTGATGATGATGACTATGTATGATATGTTCCTTGTTATGATGTATGTTTATCTTTTTTGTGGCTTTACGTGTCATGTTAATGAATGAATGAAGTATATGTAACGTAAAGTGAAAGATAACGAAAGAGGAACATGAAGTAAGAATGCATGCATTATTGAACGATGAATGAATGTAATGAAGGCTTGCAAGTAGATATATGAGGTGAGGAACCCTGTTGTTGCAACGGACTCGGATAGCGTGCAATCGTTGAGATTGCCTATGAGGTGAGCAACCCTATAGTTGCAACAGACTCGGATAACGTGCTATAGTGAAGTTGCCATGAGGTGAGCAACCCTGTTGTTGCAAGAGACTCGGATAGCGTGCTATCGTTGAGATTGGCAATGAGGTGAGCAACCCTATGGTTGCAACAGACTCAGATAGCGTGCAATCGTTGTGATTGCTAATGAGGTGAGCGACCCTGTTGTCGCAATAGACTCGGGAGAACAAATGTATAGAATGAATGAAAGTTAACGAATGTAATGGAATATAATAATTATATTATCAATGTGTATGTATATTGTATGGTCAAGAATGAATGTAAAGCGCCGTATGATTTGAAAGAAAGTAAAGAACGGTTTTTACGACAGAAAAATATGTTTTATTATAAAACTAGAACTCACTCGGCAACGCTGACTTTTATGTGTTTCCAGTTGGCAGGTAATGATTGCTGAGGATGGCACGGGCGGCTACTCGGCTCTTTTGGGATGACATTCTTTTGATTAATGTTTTTGTATTGTAATGCGAACAAGCCGTTTTGTAATAAATGTTGTATTAACTTGCAAAAGCATTTACATGGAAATGATAGATGATTTTAGTGTTTCGCTGCGATTTTATGAAATACGAATGTAAATATATGTTTTACGTGCGATGAGAAACCAAAGCGTCCCGAGAACGAGGCCTTACAACATCTATTTGATTTCGTTTGAAAACACTACATTAATCCAGTTTTTGAATATAGTACATATATGAAAATAGACTTTGTAACTAAACTAATCATCTTATTAAACAAACAATGCAACAAATCAAGTTTAGAATGCAATACATATATGAATCTCGGTATGAAATTTAGTATTCACTACACATATTAATCGAATTTGTAAGTAAATTCAAGGAACTTACCGTCGCTATGAATTGTCGATTTCTTCTTCATTTTAGGTCGTTTTGATTCTGTTTTTCAGCAAAAAAACATAGAATCAGTACTATAACTTCAATAATTGAATGGATTTCACTAATAATTTGAAGAACTTACTTGATTTCGATTGTTGAATGACGATGAATGAGAAGAATAGACAGAAGACGATGGGTTTGAAATCGTAAATTTGTGTTTTTCTATTTATATTGTCAAATTACCATAATGCCTTTTATTCCTTTATTTGATTTAATTACTGGAAATGCCCTTAAACATGAAATTAGTGGCTGTAAATGCTTCTTAGATTTCTTAGGGAAAAAGTTATTCGTAGGAGAACTTTCCCATATATATATATATATAATATTTTCTAATTTATTATTTTCTCTAATTTCTCCTAATCATCTCTTCTCTCTCATCTCTCTATTTACTATAAAAATTTTTTTTAAAACAAGTTGTGTATTTATATGAAACTTAACAGTTACGTACACAAGATTATAAATTAAAAAATAATAAAAAGTGTTACATATGTATATGTTACAATGTAACAACAAATGTTACGTATACACAACAACATATGTTACGTATACGAAACACCTATACGTAACAACACTTGTTCGATATAGATAACAACAGTTGTTACGTATACGTAACAACACTTGTTACATATACCATTACTGAACCCACCATATATGTTACATAAAATGTTACGTATACGTATTAGTAGATGTCACATATACCATATACCTTTACACAATGGTAAATGTTACGTATATATAATAGTTATACGTAACAATATTGTTAGGCATACGTAGCAGCACCTGATACGTATATGTAACATTTTCAAGATAAATTACACTTATCGAACCCACGTAATAATCAATGATTTAAGATAAAACGATAAAAGAATGAATATATGAATTAGATAAAAAAATAATAAAAATGATTTGTTAATTAATTAGTGAAATATGTTTATAAATGTGAATAGAGATACACAAGTCAAATAAGAAAATGAGTTATATCAATTATAATAGTTTCTGAAATTAACTATGTTTATGTTTACTATATTGCCCATTGAAAAAATAAAAAATAAAAAAAAAAAATTATTTGATTGGTTGAAAGTAGTTTTGATGGTTTTTAATTATAAATGCGGTTTTTATTTGATCCCTCATATATATATATATGTATATATATATATATATATTTATATATATATAAAGGAGAGATCAAATGAGAACTAACTTTTTTTGTGAGAACTCTAGATCCATTCTCAACCACTAGTTTTTAATGGCAAAATTGTAATTAACAATAACATATTTAAAAAAATTATAAATCAAAAAATAACAAAAATAAAAAATAAAAACACAAATATATTCCTCTACTTTCCCTCTTTCATACAGAAATTATAAAAAATAAAAAAAAAAATCCTGTTTTTTTAATGAAATTAGTTTTAAACATGTGTAAATCTAGTACCTCGCATGTGTATTGTCACACCCCAACCTTGACGGTGGAATCGTCGAGATGTGAGAGTTAAGATTGTTCACAGCCACATAACGCTATATTTAAGTGTAAATATTAAAATTATAAGTTTCAAAAGGCATTACAAACATAAGTCTCAAAACATGAAATAATCCCAAATAAACAAAACGTAACATAACATTTATTTATTTAACTAGGTTCAAGTCCTAGTTTTATTTCAAGCTTCAAAAGTCCATTTTAAACTTGGGGTTACCTGAAACATGATAAAAATAAAAGGTCAACTAAAAATAGTTGGTGAGTTTTCAAGGTTTTCATACATAATTTGATAAAGTTACAAGTAGTAATTCATGTCATAGGTCATAACTTAGTAATGTTATAGAACACATATCGTTATAACCAAACCTCGATTTGATTACAAGTATATAAGATTGGCTAAGTGTATTTGGTTCCCATGATAAACAAGCATATGTTATCAGGAGCCGGCAATACCTCGGCTTTAGCACCAAATAGGCTTGTCAGGCCCAAAGATCTAAGACGTCGCAAGGCTAGCAATAGTTAATGATTGCAAACAAAAATATGTATCTCATATAAACTCTTACAACACACAAACAACCATGACAAAAATATGAATTGCAAGTGCTTACAAGTTTAAACGTTTACAAGTGTATGAGAATAAGTATCATGTTTCACCCCAAATTAGTATGAAAATATAAAAAGGGGGTAAGGAAAACTCACATGGTCAAATAAGTATAAGGACGACGATTAATAAGAATAATAATAATAGATGTTGTTCCAACGTGAATCGTCACAAAGTACCTAATTATGCATATGTTTACAAGATTTAGGTTAATAATAAGATTAACGATTTAACGTGAACTAGGGTAATAGAATTGGGGGTTTTTATAAATAAAATTAGTGAACTCTTATAAAAGTACCATTTATGAAATTTTAAAGGAACCAAATCCTTGTAAATAACTTGTGAATTAAATTATGAAATATATTAAAATTCTATAATTATCATGATTAATTCCTATTCAAAGATAACATAGGGTCTATAATAATATAATAATTTAAATTATTATATAAATCAACTTTTATAAAAATTGTTCAGTTATAACATTTGTAAATAATTCTTATACTAAAATGTTAAAATGTTGTACAAGAATTAATTTACTAATAAATATTTAGATGATTATAAAAATATTTGAAGTTTGTAAAAAATCGTTTTATATTTATTGAAATTTTTTATAATTAAAATAAGGCTGAAAAAGCCTAAAAAATTACATGAGGGTGCCCGGGTTCGAACCCGGGACCTCATGTTCAAGGTGCAGAGTCTTATCCAGTAAACCAAGACTCTCAGCTGCGATAGAACACGGGTTTTAATCCTTAAATACCAAGTTAACAAAAAACCCCAAAAGACATATGAACCCTAGAATCATTGGCCCCAAATTGAAGATCAAAACAACATTGTGAACCTAATTAAGTTGGGGCTTTTGTTCCCCTCATCAACCGAGTTCGTTGATGTATTTAACTTACCTGATTGATATCGAATTGACAATGAACACTTGAACAACAGTCGCGGCTATACAAGAACCGATTCTAGTGGCACACGTTGATGATAATTCAATTAAACTTGTGAATAGCTTCGTATGATGAGTTAAACTTGAAACCCATTATCAATTCGAGTTCAAAATGTCGAATGGGTGGTGAACAACTCGGCTACAGGTTGCGATGAAAATGGAATCGAACAGGGTGTTTGTGTGGGTTTCAAGTGGAATTGAGAGTGTAGATAGATCAGCGATTGTTAAACGGTTCACTATGATTGATTAATTGAGTTATTATTGATTCTTTATAGTTCAATGGTTCGAGATTAATGGCTTTCGGTTACCAAACTCATAAGCCCACATAGCCGACTTAACACTCAAATTAATGTGCATTTCGAGTTCGGAACGGTTACAAGAATGATTTGCAAACGGTTTCGGATCAAGAACAGTCGATTTTGGTGGTTTTGGTGCCTCGCCGAACTTGGCCGGAGTCTGGCTGGCGAGGTTGCCAGAAAAATGGGGTAATGGGGGCGGGTGGTTTGGGTTTAATTGAATTTACACAATTAGCCCTCCAACTTTGATTTCTTATCATTTTATGCATAAACTTCTATTTAAAGTTTATCAAAGGACCTTAAGACCCCCTAAAATTTAACCTAACTTGTTAATTATTCAAGTATTATTATTATTATTATTATTATTATTATTATTATTATTATTATTGTTATATTATTATTATTATTAGTATTATTATTATTATCAATATATTATTATTATTAATATTATAATTGTTATCATTATTATTATTTAATTAACTTTAGAAAATTTAAATTAAACAAGGATCATACATAAATAGCCCACCAAGTTTCATAAATAGCATAAACAAACCTTATAAGAATTAACAAAATTAACCTTTAATTAATAGAAATACGAGATGTTACATGTATAACTAGATTTACACATATGTAAACAACGGATGAACGTGTTTTTTTTCAGAAAAGTATATCAATATGGTAGGCGTTGGAAAGATAAAAATATTGAATTTTACGGTGAATATTTTTTTAATATATATATATATATACATATATATATACATACATATATATATACACATTAAAGTTGCCAAACACAATGTCCGGTAAAGAGAAGAAGGAAATGCTCGAAAAAGCACATAGCTCCATCATCTTGAATCTAGGCGATCGAGTACTCAGAGAGGTCTCGGAAGAGGCGACTGCAGTTGAAGTATGGTCAAAACTTGAGGGGTTGTACATGACCAAGTCCTTGGTGAATAGACTGTATCTCAAGAAGCATTTGTATACGTTTCAGATGGCACCAAGAAAGTCTTTAATAAGCTTATGTTGGATTTTGAAAATATTGAAGTTGAGTTGGATGATAAAGACCAAGCCGTCATTTTCTTGACATCCCTACCACCTACATGTGAACAATTTGTTGATACACTGATGTATGGTAGGGATACTTTGTTGATGGAAGAACTTCTAGTTGCTTTTAACTCTACGGAATTAAAGAAGAGAACTGATGTAACATCCTGTATTTTTGCATTAATTAAAAAGTTAGCATCGTTACTTCTTGTATGGGCCTTGTTTGTCGTTTTGAATCTTTGAGGACTTGTTCTGCTTAGTAAACTTATTGTTGGTTAACAAATTTAGTTATTGGTGATTAATAACAAAGTGTTATACAAAACTTAATATTATAATGCTTAAAAGGATTGTAACCTTACAAATAATAGTTATCAATATTATCAATGGTAATAATAATGCTTAAAATGAATTAACAAAAAAAAATGTTAATATAATAATAATAAGAATTATTATAAAAATAATAATCTCTAATAATAATAATACTAATAATAACTTTTATAATAATAATAATAATAATAAAAACAATCTTCTTTAAAACTCAAAGTATGGGGGGTGTTTTGTAATTTTTCAAACTTGTAATCAAAGTTTAAAACCATTTGACCAAATGCCCAAACTGCGGGGGTCAAATGTGTAAAACGCCCAAACTTCAGGGGCTGAAGGTGTAAACCTTCTGTTTTTACTTGCCCGCTGTTCCGGCGGCTTCGGCCGGAGCTCCGGCCGAGCTCCGGCGAAGCTTCAAACCTTCGTTTTGTTGCCTTTGATCAATAAACCGCCCCAACCCCCTCGACCCGGTGTTTCGAACTTGAACCTTAGTTCAATTTAAGATTCTCGCGCGTGAAAACCTTCCAAATCGAACCAAGTTCGACCGATGAAACTTTGAAATCGAATCCTGCCAATTCGAAGTTTTCAATCAAATTAATTACTCCCAAACTAAAAACGCGGCTTAATCAATCAATTATTCAATCACCATTGCAAATTAACAGCTTCAAATCTCCTAATTTGGTAAACTTCGAACGCGTTTTTAAATCGAGAGAGAAAGGCTCGAATCCATGAAATGAAGCCTATAAATTATGGGTTTTCGGTTCATTGTGAAGTTCCTGAACTCTCCAAACCTTCATTTTCACAAGAAAACCACTCGATCAGAAAACCCCAAACCAAGAACACCCGAAACCTAAACCGAATTCGAAATCACCTTTTATCTCATCAAAACAGGTAATTGAAATCTGTTTTCTACTCGATTTTGTTCAAAGATCAAAATCCCTATGATGATTTAGGTGATTAACACCGAATCGAGGGCCGATTTTGATTCTTTTGAAATTAGGGTTCATAGGATTTGGGGAGCCTAGGGAGACAGAGTTTAAAATTAAGACAAACCAAAGTGAAACCAAGGCCTTGGCCCTGGTTCACTGGTTCCTGCGCCCTAGTTTCCAAGGGAGGTCCCGGGTTCGACCCCGGGCAACCCCCTTTTTCCCTTTTTCTTTTCAAATTTTCTTCTTTTTCTTCACTTCTCTTTTTAATTATTTAACTTTTTATTTTAAAATGCAGATTATTCTTTTTATTTTTGTTTAATTAATTTGTGACTAAATGAATTTTTATAAAATACCTTTGTATTTATAAATACATTATTGTATTTCAAAAAAATACAAAAGAAATGTGTGAACATAATACTTGTATATTTATATATATATATTTCAAACAATTAATTGTTTAGTTATTTATACCTATATATATATATATATTTACATAGCTCTTTATAATAGCTAAATCACTTATTATAATATACAATATTATAAATCGATTAAACGTACAATTAAATCAAGTTGTACTTATTCTTTCTCACACGCGCAAATAATTAACTATTTCAAAGTATAAAATCCATTCGTTCCATTTATCCGATCGCATCAATAACATATAATAGATACGAATAATTATTAAATCCTATTAGACCTACAATTAATCATCAAACAATTATAACGCGCTACTTTATTTCGTTTAGGTGTGTTGTGACGTTTGTGTTGGATCTTATTCGTGGTTATTCTTATTTCATCTTCAAACCCTTATTAACAAGTGAGTTCTTATGCCCCGTTTACTTATATTTTACACCTTTTGGGGTGAAACATGTTGGTTATACAACACATACTCTTACACGCTTGATACTTATTATGCACGTGCAATTCTTTACATAGTCGTGGTTATTTGAATGTGTTAAGTTATATATGAGATGAGTCATATGTGTGCAATCATTAACTATGTCTAGCCTGGCGAAGTCTTAGATCTTTGGGCCTGACAAGCCTATTTGGTGCTAAAGTCGATGTATTGCCGACTCCTAGGAGCCGTATGCTTGTGCACTAGGGAACCAAATACACTTAGCTAATCATGCTTATTCATATGTTGTTCAGTCAAGGTTTGGTTGTAACTATGCATGTTCTATATACTTACTTATTCTGTGACCATTGACTAGAATTGCCACTTTTCAAGATACTTATTGTACTTAAAACCATGGGAACTCACCAACTTGTTAGTTGACCTTATTTTTCAACATGTTTCAGGTAATGTGCAAGTTTAAAGATGATTGAAGGAAATGCTTAAATTTAGGACTCGGACTTAGACTTAATAAAGACATTTGAAATTTCCTTCTATTTTTTTTTTTGTTGTTGGGTTGTTTTGAGACATTTATGTATGTGGTGTTTGAAAACAATTAATTAATGGCATTTACATTTTAATCATAGCGTTATGTGGTTGTGAACAATCTTAACCCTCACACTTCGACGTTTCCGCCGTCAAGGTTGGGGTGTGACAGATTGGTATCAGAGCCCATAACTATAGGGATTTAGGTTATTAGAAATGGTGACCTAGACTATAGTTTATGCATGATCCTTATAGAATAGTATTCTTATGAATACATACATATTGTTTGCATGCTGCCTAACGCTATGCCTTATGTGCAATGTGATGCTTAGTATAGGTGCCTTTACTTGCATGAATACATATGGTTACTCGTCTCCCCTAGACTTATCTTAAACGTTGATTCACCCCGACTGTTGCTACTTCTTAAACTTATTCTTGTCGCCGAGTAGAATCTATGATAGGAATTCTTCAGACTTTATGTCTAATCTTATCAACATCTCATCAAGATTTTGATTCCATGAACCATAGAGCTAGTGTGGTACATAGACACCTGTATCCTGGTTGTCCTGGCAAAAGGCCTTCGGGCTAAGGTAAGCATTTCGTATAATCCTACGGGACCAGTCATGCTTACCTGGGGATTTCCGGGATGAGTGATAACTATGGCCATTAAACACTAGTTTCTGAGGCAAATGGGTCAATTTTCTTGACGTGTCACGTTTCCAAATGGTGATGCGTCATCAAATGGAATCATTCCGTATGACTCTTATCCATACTTTAACTGTTCATCCTTACTATTCTTTAAACCTATCCTAATCCAATTTGTATTTTTCCAGCATGTCTCGTTATCACGGAAACGAGGAAGATCCGACCGTAAGCTTGCCGCCATGATTGCCCGCAAATGGCTGCGGTCATCCCGACTATGGTGGCTGAACTCAGCAGCACCATGATTGCAAACGTCACGAACAACAGCAACGGCCAAGGAGAAACTAGTGCAAACCAAGGCCGTAACAACCAGTCGTGCACCTTCAAACACTTCAGTTCATGCAAGCCTCCCAGTTTCAGTGGCAAGGAAGGTGCCACCGGCCTCCTAGAATGGTTTGAGGGATGGAAAACACCTTCGTCAACTGTGAGTGCCCGAAGCACTTAAGGTGAGGTATGCCACCAGTATGCTGCAACAAGGGCCTTAACTTGGTGGAACAGTGAAAAGCGAAACCGAGGTCCCGACGCGATCTTGGCTTTAACCTGGGAGGAGTTCAAGAACATAGCCATCGCCAAGTTTTGCCCGAGAAGTGAGATCCAGAAGCTAGAAGAAGAATTCTGGAACTTGAAACAGGATGGCGGGAACCATCTAGCCTATTCTACCCGCCATCACGAGCTGAGCATACTGTTGCCCCACATGGTGGATACTGTTGCCCGTAATGTGGAAAAATTTATCAAGGGGGTGCCGCCTCAGATTCAGGATGCCGTTGTGGGTAGCCGACCCGCAACCGTAGAAGAAGCTATTACAATTACTGCCCAGCTAACAGAAAACCACATCGGGCAGGCACCATGTCTGCAAAGGGACCAAGAAGACTGAGAAGACGGTTCCCGAGGAGGTCAAGGAGGCTAAGGTTGATAACAGGAAAAGGAAGTTTGTACCGGCACGGAACTACGCCGTGGCCGCTCCTAAGCCACCCCAGGCAGTGTGTTCCCGGGGCTGCACGGCAGCACAAGTGCCCGTGGCAAGGGCTTATGCAGGTCCTCTACCGTTGTGCAACACATGTAAGTACCATCATCCGGGGAATCTCCCGTGTCGCATCTGCACACTATGCGACAAGTATGGGCATCTCGTGGCAACATGTCGCTGAGCACTGGGGAACGCAGTGACGGAACCAACCCGGGCATGCTACAACTGTGGAGAACCAGGTCACTACCGACCCCAATGCCCTCGCCTTTGGGCAAAGTTCCACAAGCTCGTGGACGTGCCTTCAACATCAACGCAAACCAAGCCCAAGCGAACAACGACGTGGTGAACGGTACGTAACTTTCAACTCTATCTTCGTAAGCTTTCTCTTAAAAATTCTTGTTTGTACCTTAAGTGCATTTTAAAAACCTACACAGGTATGTTTCTTATTAACGATACCTATGCCTACGTATTATTCGATTCGGGTGCCGATAAGAGTTTCGTATCCTCAGAATTCGAGCCGACACTTTGAAACCTCGCTCAAATCTAGTGAACCGCTCACTGTCGAAGTTGCTGATGGAGAACCCATTACCGTCGACGTGATCATTCGTGATTGTCTATTGCGACTCGACAACCACAAATTTCTTATCGACCTCATTCCTATGAAGCTTGGGAGTTTCGACGTTATTATTGGTATGGGTTGGCTATCGCAGAATCATGCCGAGATCGTTTGCTTCGAGAAATGCATTCGCATACCCTTACCCTCTGGTGATACGTTGAAGGTATTCGGCGAACGGTCATCCAAAAGACTCAAACTAATGTCATGCACCCAAGCCCGGAAGTATTTGGGTAAAAGCTATCCGGCTTTTCTAGCCTACTTGGTCAACACAAGGTCGAAGGGAAAGAACTCAAGGATGTTCCAATTGTTCGTGAATTCCCTGAAGTTTTCCCCGACGACCTTAGTGGGTTACCTCCCGTACGGGAAGTGGAATTCAAAATCGATCTAATTCCGGGAGCTAGCCCTGTGGCTAAATCACCCTACCGACTCGCACCATCGGAGATGCAAGAACTCTCTAGCCAACTCCAAGAATTATCTGAGAAGGGATTCATACGCCCTAGTTCTTCCCCTTGGGTGCACCTGTTGTTTGTGAAGAAGAAAGATGGGTCTTTTCGCATGTGTATCGATTACCGGGAGCTCAACAAGTTAACCGTCAAGAACCGGTATCCTCTTCCTCGTATCGACGACCTCTTCGATCAACTTCAAGGAGCTGCAATCTTTTCAAAAACGACTTGCGTTCGGGCTATCACCAACTGCGAGTCCACGACGACGACATTCCAAAGACCGCATTTCGCACTCGGTATGGACATTACGAGTTTATGGTTATGCCTTTCGCTTAACCAATGCTCCTGCGGTCTTCATGGACCTTATGAACCGAGTGTGCAAGCCATACTTAGACAAGTTTGTCATTGTTTTCATTGACGACATTCTTATTTATTCCAAGACCGGTCCGAACATGAACTTCATCTCCGACAAATCCTCGAACTGTGAAGAAGGAGCAATTATACGCAAAGTTCTCAAAATGTGAGTTTTGGCTCGAAGAGGTGCAATTTTTGGGACACGTTGTGAATAGCCAAGGAATTCACGTCGACCCGGCAAAGGTTGAAGCCGTTAGAAATTGGAGTGCTCCCACGACTCCAACAGAAATTCGATCGTTCCTTGGTCTAGCCGGTATTACCGACGATTCATTGCCAATTCTCAAAAATCGCAAAGCCACTCACGTTCCTGACCCAGAAGCACCAGCCTTTCGAGTGGAAAGCCGAACAAGAAGAGGCGTTCGAGACATTAAAGCATAGTTATGTAATGCTCCTATTCTGGCTCTACCGGATGGAAATGACGACTTCACGGTATACTGCGATGCGTCGAAACAAGGCCTGGTTGTGTCCTCATGCAACGAGGAAAGGTCATAGCTTATGCCTCGAGACAATTGAAGGTTCATGAGGGAAATTACACGACGCACGATCTCGATCTCGGAGCGGTGGTCTTTGCTCTAAAAATCTGGAGACATTACCTATACGGCACGCAGTGTATAGTTTATACGGACCACAAGAGCCTTCAACACGTTTTCAACCAGAAGGACCTCAACATGAGGCAACGTCGTTGGTAGGAACTAATTAATGACTACGACTGTGATATTCGGTACCATCCCGGCAAGGCAAATGTCGTAGCCGATGCGTTGAGTCGAAAGACACATCAAAAGTTGGTCTCTATACAAGAGATTCGCGACCAACGGCAATGGTTCGATACATTGGTGGAGTTTGACACCGAAGTCCGACTCGATGTCGACAATGCAACGGTACTACTCCAAAACTTAAGGGTCGACTGTGACATCGAGTCAAGCATTCGGGAAGCCCAGCAAGAGGTGCAAAACGAAGAAAGTATGAGGGAAGAACTTGAGCCAAACCTCCTAGCTCAATTGGAAGCGAGAGCAAATGGGTTAATGTATTTCGCAAACAGAATTTGGATTCCCAAACGCAATAACCTTCGGACTTTTATCATGAACGAAGCTCATCAGACTCGCTATTCTGTCCACCGGGCTCCGATAAGATGTACATGGACTTACGTAGTCAGTATTGGTGGCCCGGAATGAAACGAGACATAGCAACCTATGTTGCTAAGTGCCTTACATGCACGAAGGTTAAGGCGGAACGCCAGCGTCCAAGTGGATTACTCGAACAACCCGAAATTCCTATGTGGAAATGGGAGCATATATCCATGGACTTCATAACCAAGCTACCTCGGACTTCTCGTGGGCACGATAGCATATGGGTAATCGTCGACCGATTGACCAAGTCGGCACACTTCATACCCATACGCGACACATATAAGACATCGAGGTTAGCTCGGATTTACATCGACGAGATCGTAAGCCGCCATGGAGTGCCTCTCCATATTATATCCGATGCAAGAACTTCTGGGAACGCAATTGGATTTAAGTACGGCTTACCATCCCCAAACCGATGGTCAAACCGAGCGGACGATCCAAACTCTGGAAGACCTGTTGCGTCTTTGTGTTCTTGACTTTGGTGGTGACTGGGATACCCATTTACCGCTCGCAGAATTCTCCTACAACAACAGTTACCACTCCAGCATCCAAATGGCACCGTTTGAAGCACTTTACGGTCGTAAGTGTCGCTCACCAATTTGCTGGACCGACATCGGTGAAAACCTTATCACCGGTCCCGAGCTCATACAAGAGACGACTGATAAAGTCGCTATCATCCGCAAGAACCTGGAAGTGGCAAGGAGTCGACAGAAAAGTTACGCCGATAAGCGTCGAAAGCCACTAGAATTCCAAGTTGGGGAGATGGTCCTTCTCAAGGTCTCACCATGGAAGGGTGTGTTCGTTTTGGGAGAAAGGGCAAGTTAGCTCCGAGATTTGTAGGACCATTCAAGATCCTGAAAAGGGTCGGGAAAGTAGCCTATAAACTCGAACTACCCTCCGATCTTAGCGGAATCCACCCGGTCTTCCATATCTCGAATCTGAGAAAGTGTTTGGCCGACGATAATCTATATGTGCCATTAGAAGACATCCAGATCGACGAGGAGTCGCTGCATTTCGTGGAGAAACCCGTCGAAATCATGGATCGCATTATGAAGAAGACTAGGACCTCTACAACCCCGATTGTAAAGGTTCGGTGGGAGAACAAACGAGGAGCAGAATTCACCTGGGAGCGTGAAGATCTTATGAAGAAGACGTACCCTTCCCTATTCTTGTAACCCCTGTCGTTTTTCTAATTTCGGGACGAAATTTTTTTAAGTGAGGGAGACTGTAACATCCTGTATTTTTGCATTAATTAAAAAGTTAGCATCGTTACTTCTTGTATGGGCCTTGTTTGTCGTTTTGAATCTTTGAGGACTTGTTCTGCTTAGTAAACTTATTGTTGGTTAACAAATTAGTTATTGGTGATTAATAACAAAGTGTTATACAAAACTTAATATTATAATGCTTAAAAGGATTGTAACCTTACAAATAATAGTTATCAATATTATCAATGGTAATAATAATGCTTAAAATGAATTTAACAAAAAAAAAATGTTAATAATAATAATAATAAGAATTATTATAAAAATAATAATCTTTAATAATAATAATACTAATAATAACTTTAATAATAATAATAATAATAACAATAATAATAAAAACAATCTTCTTTAAAACTCAAAGTATGGGGGGTGTTTTGTAATTTTTCAAACTTGTAATCAAAAGTTTAAAACCATTTGACCAAACGCCCAAACTGCGGGGGTCAAATGTGTAAAACGCCCAAACTTCAGGGGCTGAAGGTGTAAACCTTCTGTTTTTACTTGCCCGCTGTTCCGGCGGCTTCGGCCGGAGCTCCGGCCGAGCTCCGGCGAAGCTTCAAACCTTCGTTTTGTTGCCTTTGATCAATTAAACCACCCCACCCCCCTCGACCCGGTGTTTCGAACTTGAACCTTAGTTCAATTTAAGATTCTCGCGCGTGAAAACCTTCCAAATCGAACCAAGTTCGACCGATGGAAACTTTGAAATCGAATCCTGCCAAATTCGAAGTTTTCAATCAAATTAATTACTCCCAAACTAAAAACGCGGCTTAATCAATCAATTATTCAATCACCATTGCAAATTAACAGCTTCAAATCTCCTAATTTGGTAAACTTCGAACGCGTTTTTAAATCGAGAGAGAAAGGCTCGAATCCATGAAATGAAGCCTATAAATTATGGGTTTTCGGTTCATTGTGAAGTTCCTGAACTCTCCAAACCTTCAATTTCACAAGAAAACCACTCGATCAGAAAACCCCAAACCAAGAACACCCGAAACCTAAACCGAATTCGAAATCACCTTTTATCTCATCAAAACAGGTAATTGAAATCTGTTTTCTACTCGATTTTGTTCAAAGATCAAAATCCCTATGATAATTTAGGTGATTAACACCGAATCGAGGGCCGATTTTGATTCTTTTGAAATTAGGGTTCATAGGATTTGGGGAGCCTAGGGAGACAGAGTTTAAAATTAAGACAAACCAAAGTGAAACCAAGGCCTTGGTCCTGGTTCACTGGTTCCTGCGCCCTAGTTTCCAAGGGAGGTCCCGGGTTCGACCCCGGGCAACCCCCTTTTTCCCTTTTTCCTTTTTCTTTTCAAATTTTCTTCCTTTTCTTCACTTCTTTTTAATTATTTAACTTTTATTTTAAAATACAGATTATTCTTTTTATTTTTGTTTAATTAATTTGTGACTAAATGAATTTTATAAAATACCTTTGTATTTATAAATACATTATTGTATTTCAAAAAAATACAAAAGAAATGTGTGAACATAATACTTGTATATTTATATATATATATATATATTCAAACAATTAAATTGTTTAGTTATTTATACCTATATAATATATATATTACATAGCTCTTTATAATAGCTAAATCACTTATTATAATATACAATATTATAAATCGATTAAACGTACAATGAAATCAAGTTGTACTTATTCTTTCTCACACACGCAAATAATTAACTATTTCAAAGTATAAAAATCCATTCGTTCCATTTATCCGATCGCATCAATACATATAATAGATACGAATAATTATTAAATCCTATTAGACCTACAATTAATCATCAAACAAATTATAACGCGCTACTTTATTTCGTTTAGGTGTGTTGTGACGTTTGTGTTGGATCTTATTCGTGGTTATTCTTATTTCATCTTCAAACCCTTATTAACAAGTGAGTTCTTATGCCCCGTTTACTTATATTTTACACCTTTTGGGGTGAAACATGTTGGTTATACAAACATACTCTTACACGCTTGATACTTATTATGCACGTGCAATTCTTTACATAGTCGTGGTTATTTGAATGTGTTAAGTTATATATGAGATGAGTCATATGTGTGCAATCATTAACTATGTCTAGCCTGGCGAAGTCTTAGATCTTTGGGCCTGACAAGCCTATTTGGTGCTAAAGTCGATGTATTGCCGACTCCTAGGAGCCGTATGCTTGTGCACTAGGGAACCAAATACACTTAGCTAATCATGCTTATTCATATGTTGTTCAGTCAAGGTTTGGTTGTAACTATGCATGTTCTATATACTTACTTATTCTGTGACCATTGACTAGAATTGCCACTTTTCGAGATACTTATTGTACTTAAAACCATGGGAACTCACCAACTTGTTAGTTGACCTTATTTTTCAACATGTTTCAGGTAATGTGCAAGTTTAAAGATGATTGAAGGAAATGCTTAAATTAGGACTCGGACTTAGACTTAATAAAGACATTTGAAATTTCCTTCTATTTTTTTTGTTGTTTGGGTTGTTTTGAGACATTTATGTATGTGGTGTTTGAAAACAATTAATTAATGGCATTTACATTTTAATCATAGCGTTATGTGGTTGTGAACAATCTTAACCCTCACACTTCGACGTTTCCGCCGTCAAGGTTGGGGTGTGACAACTGACCCAAAGAAGAAGGCGAAGAAGGTCTTAAAGTGAGGGGATGTCTGAATAGAGGAACTTCAAGCCGAGGGGTACATTAAAGTCAAGGCCCGAATTCAAATGAAGGTGCTATGTATGTGGTTTAGAGAAACATCTAAAGAAAGATTGCCCTAATTGGAAGAGGAAGAAAGGTGAATCAAGTGGCTCAAAGAATTAATCCAGTCATAATATGCAGGATGATATGTCTGAGGGTTATGAGAATGTTTATGTATTAAGTGTGTCCAATGTGGAGAACACCATTGGGTGGGTGATGGACTCTGGTTGCTCTTATCATATGACTCCTATCAAAGAAATCTTTAAAGAACTTAGGTATCTAGATATGGGTACTGTGAAGTTGGTTAATGATAGACCATGTGAGATAGTGGGTCTAGGTACTATAACCTTGAAGTTAAAGAATTGTACTAAAGTGAACTTGGATGATGTGAGGTATATTCCCACTCTTAAAAGGAGCCTCTTGTCATTAGGGTTGTTTGAGAAATCAAGTTACCATGTAAGCATGAGAAATGGGAAAACAAAAGTACTCAAGGGGTTTATGGTAGTTTTATCAGGTAATAGATGTGATAACAATATCTATTTACTTGATAGAAGTGTAGTAGACATGTGTAGTGAAAATGTAGCCTCTATTAATAATAATTCAGGTGCTATACTATGGCACAAGAGAATGTGTCATATAAGGTCACAAGGCCTTGCTGAGCTACAGAAACAACAAGTCATTAAGGAATCAAGAGTTATGAGTTTGATTTCTATGAGACTTGTGTCTTAGGCAACTTAAGAGGGTAAGATTCAATAACGGTAAACACACAACTAAAGGGGTTCTAGATCACATCCATTCTGATCTCTCGGGGCTTGCCAGGGTTGACTTAATAGGAGGTGCCAGGTACTTTATGTCATTAATATATGATTATTATAGGAGGGTTTGGGTTGTTGTATTAATAACTAAGAGTGATGCTTTCATGAAGTTTAAAGAATGGAAAGTACTTCTAGAAACTCAAACTAAAAGAAAGATTAAGAAAATAAGGACTGATAATGGGTTGGAATTTTGCAGCAATGAGTTTAATTTGTAAGACTCATAGGTCCTTAAGGCACTTGACTGTTCCTGGTAACCCACAACAAAATGGGCTAGGAAAAAGAATGAAAAGAACTTTAATGGACAAGGTTAGATGTATGTTGAATAGCTCTGTTTTGTCAAAAATTTTCTTGGCGGAAGCTATGAATACAACTGCATACCTTGTAAATAAGTCACCCTTGTCTGCATTGAATATGAAGACTCCCATGAAGGTTTAGTCATGGGTCAAGCCAGATTATAGCAATCTGAGAGTGTTTGGTTCTTTTGCTTATGCACATGTGAGCCAAGGAAAATTAGATCCTATGGCTCACAAGTGTGTGTTTCTGGGACATCTTGATGGTATTAAGGTTACAAACTTTGGAAGCTTGAAAACACTGTCCTAGGATAATAATAAGTAAGGATGTATACTTTCAAGAAGACATCATGTTCAAAGATATTAGGGCAGAAGTAGTTAAGAGTAAGTTAGGTATTGGGGGAGTTTCTATTAAGGTGGAGCAACCTGGTGTTATTTAGTGTGATCACTAGTGTTGGTGGCCCTCAAGAAGAGACCATAGATTACCAGTTGACTCAAGATAGACCAAGAAGGAAAGTCATTCAACCTTTGAGATACAAAGATGGAACTGATTTGTCTGCCATGGCTATGGCTTTTATTGTTATTGTAAAAGAATGCATACATGAACCTCTTACATATACCGAAGCTATTAAATCAAAGGAAGCTTCTAAGTGGTGTGAGGCAATGGAAGAGGAAATACATTCCCTTTATAAGAACAATACATGGGAGTTAGTTGAGAAGACTGGAAATAAGAAGATAGAACCATGTAAGTGGTTGTTTAAGCTCAAGGAGGGTAATTCTGAAGGGGAACCCCCTAAATATAAAGCTATATTAGTAGCTAAGGGGTTTACTTAGAAAGCAGAAGTAAATTACAATGAAATTTTTTCTCCTATGGTCAAACACTCTTCCATAAGGGTCATTTTGTTATTAATTGGTTCCATGAATTTAGAGTTGCATCAGTAATGTAAAGACAATATTCTTACATGGAAAATTAGATGAGATGATCTATATGAAACAATCTGAGGGGTTCGAGATAAAGGGGCAGGAGGATAAAGTATGCATGCTCAATAAGTCCTTGTATGGTCTAAAACAATCCCCTCGCCAATGGTATAAAAGATTTGATGAGCACATAGTGTCTCATGGGTTTAGCAAGAGTAAGTACAACAGTTGTGTCTATTTCAAATAGGTTGGCTTGTCTAAGTATGTCTACCTGTTATTATATGTAGATGACATGTTGGTTGCATGTCATGACGTACATGAATTGAAAGCACTAATGTAAGGCTCCGTTCCTGGGACGCTTATAGTCGGACGTTCATCGCACATAATATTTAAAACACATTACAATATATTGAACTAATAAAAACATTGCAGCGAAATAGTTTAACAAAAACCATTTCATGCATTAATAATTACTTTTGCCAAATAAACATCGTTGTTCAAAGTTACAAAATAACGTTTAGTTGCATTACAACACAAAAATATCATTTCTGAATAAAATGGATGCCAGTCTTCGTTTGCCAAGTAGATTTTACCCGCGTGCCACCCTTAGCAACCAATTACCTGCCAACTGAAAATGCATAAAAGTTAACATTGCTAAATGAGTTCTAGTTTTACAAATAAAATACTTTTCCTTTTGTTTAAAACATTTCCTTTACATTCATACATGATCACCCTCATAGATACATCAAGGTAATACCATTATTATCTTTCATTATCATACGCATTTGTTCTCTTCGTACCTTTTCATTATATTTCACTTTCATCTAGATCATGTCATATACTAAACCCCCCTCTTGGGCACAAAGCCATCTCATCTTGGGTTAAGTGATAAGGATCCCATTTCATACATCCAGAGCAGTCATAAAGACTGACTCCCCTGTGTGAGAACCTCTTAGGGGTTAGCCAAGATCACACGTTATACACACATTGTTAAGCTAACAACTCTCAATGAGTTATGAACCTCCTTACGTTCTGGTTGTAAGACTTTCATTTTTTCATTCATTTAGTTCCACTTCACATTATCTTTGATCTTTCGCTTCATTAAGATAATACTTTATGTACAACAACATAACACACCACGTAAAGCCATGTAATAATACGCAATAAGGAACATAAAGAAAACAGGCCAAACACAAGCATAACATCAACAAAATA
The DNA here is from genome assembly GCA_025506515.1 of Flaveria trinervia. Taxonomy (NCBI): domain Eukaryota; kingdom Viridiplantae; phylum Streptophyta; class Magnoliopsida; order Asterales; family Asteraceae; genus Flaveria; species Flaveria trinervia. The sequence goes on along the minus strand of CM046450.1, from coordinate 23,421,131 downwards.
TAACCACTAAAACATCCTATGTCTTAACCTCTAAATTCCATTCTCCTAAAAATTTCAGAAATATTCCAAGGAATCTAGGGGTATGGGCACTATTTGGGCACATGAGTACTATGCGGGCACATGAACCCTATTTGGGCGCATGAGTACTATGCGGGCACATGAACCCTATTTGGGTGTATGATCACTCTGTGGGCGCATGAACTTTACTCAGGCACATGAACACTTAGGCGCATGGGCAACTTAGGCATCTGGGGAAAGTTAGGCGTATGAGCAAAAATTTAGGCGCATGAGCACTATGCAGGTGCATGGGCAGACACTTAGGCACATGAGCATTATGCAGGCGCATGGGCAGACACTTAGGCGCATAGGAAACATCCTAGGCGCATGAGCAACTGTTCTATTCGGCCTAAACAAATTTCAGACCCAAATCATCATCCTAACATGTTCTTACTCATTCTTACATTCTAAACACCTAAAACATGCATATAAGCATGAAAGCTTAACCAAAGCACACCCGAACACACACACACACACATACGCATAAACAGGAGAACAAGCCTTTGGTTCACATACCGAACATTATGAAAAGTTAGTTACATACATTTTCAGCCCCAAAACAAGTTTAAAAACAGTAAAACCAAGGATCTGGAACTCACTTGCAGCAACCTTAGAGCAAAACTCCTCCAAACTCAAAGGAACTTAGAGTTCAACACCTAAACACACCAAGAACACACAACCAAGAACACACAAACACATAAGGCTCGATTCAAAGGCTGAAAACCCAACTGAAACTGATAAAAAAACACAAGAAAACTCACCTTAAACCAATCTTCTTCTTCTTCTCTCTAAAACCGATGGAAGCTTTCTTTCTTTCTCCAAAAAGTCAAATGAGGTTGATGTAGCAGAGGGTGTGGGTGGCCATGCCTATTTTTTAAACATAATTATATTAAAGTTTGTCTCTTACATAACTTTAACCTCTTAACTTGGGTTATTTTACATTTCTTCCTTTTTACCCTTCTTTTCTTTTCTTTAATAAATTTTTAGGTGTTACAACTAAGAAGATTATGTCTGAGTTTGAAATAAAAGACTTAGGAGAAGCAAAACAAATATTAGGTACGGAGATCATAAGAGACAGGGGCCAAAGAATGTTGAGGTTGGCTCAAGGATCATACTTAAAGAGAGTGCTCAATAACTATAAAATGGATAGTTGTAAGCCAGTTTCGACTCCTATGGCTACACATTTCAATTGTCAAGTGTTGTTTATCTTCAGACTGAAGTTGAAATAAACAAGATGATGAATGTTCCATATGCTAATATGGTTGGTAGCCTGATGTATTTGATGGTATGCACACGACCTGACATTGGGTATGCAACAAGTCTAGTTAGTAGGTTTATTTCTAATCCTGGCAAATTGCATTAGAAGGCTGTAAAATGGATTTGAGATATTTGAGTGGTACTAGACATCATGGGTTAATGTTCAAGAAAAATTCAATTAAAAATGACAAAATAGTATGTGGATATGTTGATTTAGATTTTGTTAAAGATCTTGATAAAGAGAGATCAATTACTGGTTATATGTTTCAAGTAATGGGAAATTTAGTAAGTTGGAAGGCTCAGTTGTAGGATTTAGTTGTTTTTTCCACAACTGAGGTAAAATATATGGCATTGACTGAGGCAGTCAAAGAATCATTTTGGCTACATGGGTTTGTTGGTGAGTTGGGGATTGTAGTGGCTGATTCTTTGGTCTTCTGTGATAGTCACAATACAACTCTTTAAAAATAGTATGTTCTATGAGAGGACTAAGCACATCAATGTAATGTTGCATTTCATTGAAGATGTGGTTAATAATGGTAAAGTTAAAGTCAGAGTATATGTACAAGTGAAAATCCAGCGGATATGCTCACTAAACCACTTCGTGTTGCTAAGTTTTAGTTTTGCTTGGATGCTTTGGGTATTGATAAAGTTTTTGATTTTAAGGTGGAGATTGTTAGTGTTAAAAGTCAAAATGTACATGTGTCAATAGTCTTGGGTACTATTTGTATAGTTGGTAAAAGTTAGTGGTGTGAAGTGTGAAGTTCTCAATCTTATGTTGAGTTAGTTTATATGATAGTTAGGTAGGAGGTTTAAAAAGGGAATTAGGGTTGTATCGTCATTACCACTTAATATGAAATTTTCTTGATTCAATTCAATTGTTGTGTTCATCTTCTTCACTTGTAATCAAATTGTAGATTCTTGCTTTCAATTTCGTAACCTTATGTATCTATTTATAAGTTAGATATAGAAAGAAATTTCTGCACAACAACAATTAGAATTAAGTGAACAAAGGGTGACTCATTAAAACAAAAATTAAATCGTAATATGTTATATGCGCAAACAAATACCAGTAGCAGTAACATTTTGAATTTGAATTTGTCGTTCTACTAGAATGTGAAATTTAGTTGGTGTTTTAAAAAATGAGTAATAGTTTTCAATAGACAATTAATCAAACAAAAAGAGATGGAGAGTGGGAAAGGAATCTCTACCTTGACCTACACATTGCATGAGTAATGCATGTACCAATGCACATCACCGCTAGAGAGTGGGGTGAATCGGTGAGTACATTATTTATTTATTTTTAGAGTAAACTAGTAATAAATTAAGGGTATAAAACCATGACAACTAGCACCAATAGCACATCATCGCTAGTAATCACTAGCACCGAAAAGTCTTGTATTAGAAAAATAAAAAACGAAAAAAGTAAAACAAAGAGAAAATTAGATGTCAAAACGTAAATTACGTAGGCGAAACACAAAACACATAAAACAATAGGCCGATCAACGACCGGTGCATTACGATGGGGCCGTTAAACGAGAAAAATAAGCGTAAAAATCTTGAATCACACATGCACGTTGCGACATATTACTCGCAAAATTTAGATCGCAACATAAAATGAAATTTTGCAAAATATGAAAATTATAGGGACCATAGTGAAATTAAAAAAAAATATGAAGGTTAAATTGTAAAAGTATTAGGTTAAATAAATTTTTTTTAAAAAAAATTCAAAAGGTGGTACAACCCACTATTAGCACATGATACAACCCATAATACATGCAAAAGTTAGGAATTAGACAATTAGTATATACTAGTATCCGCCTATCATGTGGTGATGAGCTTATAACCATGCCAAATAGTACCAATTACACATCATCATTAGTGACCAATAACACCAGAAAAACTCATAATAAAAAATAATAAAAAACAAAAACAAAATAAAATTGAACAAAAAGTAAACATAAGAACATTGAACACGCAAACGCAACGTGTAACATTTAAAACAACAAGTAAGCTGATTGCGACGAGGCCGTTAAATGTAGAAAGAATAATAAGCGTAACAAAGTTGAACCAAATATGCACTTTGCGTTGTGTTAACTCGTAAAATTTATACAAAACATAAAACGAAAATTTAAAAATATGAAAAGTATAAGAGACCAAAGGTGAAAGTACAAAAATGTTGTGACTAAATTGTAAATGATGTAAAAGTATTCAGTTAAAAAAGGCAGATATTAAAAAACAAAAGATAGGTACAACCCACCAAGTACACGGTACAATTTACGCAAAATTTTGAGTAAATTTTTAAAATGAGGTATAATTAACCAAGCTTGAAAGTAAAATAATATTCATACTAAATTGTAAAAAAAGAAGTAAAAGTATTAAGTTAATATAAAAAACATAAAAAAGATAAAAAAATAAAAGTTAGATACTACTAAACACATAATATAATCCATGAGACATTAACCAAGTTAGAAATTAATATATATATATATATATATATATATATATATATATATATATATATATATAATATAACTACACAGATGGTCCCTGAGATATAATCAAGAAATGTAACATTTTTCATCCCTGACTTGCATGGTCGTTCAATTTTTTGTTAAATGATCATTATACCCCTTCACTTCGTTTTGTTAAATGGAAAAAAGAGATATTAGAAACATAACCCCCCCTCTTAACCGACACCACCATAAATGATAAAACACCATCATTTCAGTGTACATGCCGATGGTCGGAATCCGCCACCATTACCGAACCTTTGCCATCTCTCTTTTCACCACCGTCGGTATCTTTTTCCTCCTCCGCATCACCTTCGCACTAATCCACCACCACAACACCTCCTAAGACGCAAAATATTTAGTTGCATGTTGTGGTGATGTGGTGAAGGTTGTGGTGGCTGGCGGTTTGTTGCTTGTAATGCGTCGGCAGTGAGGCTTCTTCAAGGAAGAAGGGGTTCTGGTGGGTTAGGTTTATATTAATATTATACATTATTAATTCGTTAAAAATGCAGAATCACATGATTTCACAATAAAAGTTAAGTTTTAGATAAAATCTATAATTTAACCAAAATTCAACAACCACCCTTGTATTTAATTTTATAATAATTTAGGTTTTTAACGGTCAATTATATATATACATATATACATATATATATATATATATTAAGTTGGTGTACATTTAAAATAAGTTAATTTAGTTTAGAGTCACGTCAAATGTAACATTTTCATTCGATAAGATAAATTCAAATTACTTTACGTTTGACGTAAAGTTAGTTCGAAACAAGACGGTTTGATTGTAGTTTGTGGTTTACAACGTAGTGTATACCGCTGCCGCAATGCGCAACGGGCATTAAAACTAGTTAAACAAAATTGTCAATCAAAGAAAATTAAAGTAGAAGAATAAAGGGTGTTGAAGTATGGTTTTATGAATTTTGTATTAACTCTTTAAAATATAAAGTTTTATACAATTCTAAATATAATGTTGTACGTGAAGTGTTTATTTATTATCTAAGTTTCTCTACAAATTTGATTCGAAGCCGACTCGGTTTTCATTTTCTTTTACATTTTTGGTTTTCAAATATATTTTTATTCTTTATAATTAATTTTGTTTAGTTATTACAAAATATATATTGTTAAGTTGTTTTTAATTAACATTTGCCTCCCTAAAGTAACTCATTATTCTTTTAAATTTTGATCATACTCTTTCAACGTGTTTATGGTCATTTTAACTTTATATATAATACTAATTACTAACATTTTATGCATGAAGTGTTGTATCTTATGTTTAATATGTTGTACCTTTGGTTTTTTATTTTTAAAATTTTTACTTTTAACCCTAATACTTTTACATCTTTTACAATTTAATCTTTATAATTTTTCACTTTTAACTTTGTCTCCTATACTTTTCATATTTTA